>JAOVVF010032552.1:0-10205 GCA_028565595.1 Duopalatinus emarginatus | reverse complement strand
CCTGAACCAAGCATACAGTGTGTGTGTGAGAGAGAGAGAGAGAGAGAGAGAGAGAGAGAGAGAGAGAGAGAGAGCGGTAACTGAAGATTGTTCTGATAAGGCAGCAGCAATCTTAAACCACATCCTTTTAGAAATTCGCTTAGGAGTGAGAAACACCACACACACACGTTCATTCTGTTAAAATCTGCATTCCTGAGCCACACATCACCCCCCCTCCCCCCGTCATTGTTTTATCAGAGATCACGTCGGTGACTTTGGAGAATTTCATCCCACCTGCACTTCCTCCGGATGTCATCAAGTATCCAGAAAGCCAAGAGCTACAGACACTCACTCACAACAGTAAGGACACGGACACGGACACGGACACGGACACACACACACACACACACACACAGACTAATGTAACTTCTTCTGTAATCTGACCATCTTTTTTACAAGTTCTTCGTTTGTCAGTGGTTCCCCTTGCTGGGAAACACACATGAGATACATGAGAAATTACCCCAAACCTAACATTAACATACATGTGTGGACTTTACTGAGTCAGAATTAAACACTGTAGCCAGTCAGTGGTCAAACGTTCAAAAAGTCATCAATCCCTGAAGCAAAGAAGTGTCAAAACCCAAGTGGCAGAGTATTAACCAGAGAGACCGCAGTTCAGCCCTGACACACAGCTCAAGAGACTCAGTGATGACGGACCGACGTGTGTATTTATATACCAGAAACTAAACACGAAACAGGAACTGACCGGTGTCCTGAGGATATTGACATTTACAGCTGAGGACGGATGCGGTCTTACTTTTGGCTTTATAGTATGTCTATGTGCAGCAACAGTGTATGTGCACCCCTGCACTTTACACCTATATGTGGTTCAATGTGAAAGAAAGTGAACTATTGCCTACTGTGTTTGCACACAGAGGAATGTGACCTCCACATTTAACCCATCCGTGCAGTGAAACACACACACACACTAGGGGGCAGAGTACATGCTTGCCTGGAGCAGGGGGGCAGTCCCAAACCACAGTGCCCTGGGGAGTAATCGGGGGAGTTAGGCGCCTTGCTAAAGGGCACCTCAGTCGTGTCTTGCCCTGGGTGGGGATTGAACCCGCGACCCTTCTGGTCATGAGACCGGTTCCCTAACCACTAAGCCACGGCTGCCCCGTTTGTTTACTTTGTTTGTTACAATTATCCCGAGAACTGCTCCATCATGAGAACGTCCCTGTACACAAAACAAGAACACAGTGTGTTTTAAAGTGCGAGTTGAAGAACAAGTGTCCTAGACAGAATCCCCAGAAGACCTCAACCCCACTGAACACTGACTAAACCCCCAGACCTTCTCACTTTACAGCATTTAGCAGACACTCTTATCCAGAGCGACACTTACTTGGAATATCCACAGCTAGTGCAGACAGACCAGGATTCAGGAACTGGAAGCCAGGATACCGTCAGGAATGAACCATACAGTATCAAATATTAAACCTAGCAAAAGGTTTAGTCCAAAGTCCAAAAACCTAAAAGTACTAAAACTGTGCACAACCTGAAAAGAGAGAGCAAGACGATATATAAAACACTCATCACTACAATACTCATCTCACTAATGCTCGTGTGGATGATGAACACAAGGAATCACAGTCGCACTCTAAAACCTAGTGGAAAACCTTCTCAGAAGAGTGGAGGATGTTATAGAACAGTGAATGATTACTGTTTAGTGCACACGAGTGTGTGATGTTCAGGGGGGTACATACTTTTGGCTGTACGGTGTACCTGTTTTTTACTGGTTTGATTCTGAATGTAACGAGGAACGGTAAGCAGGATACGTCTGGATACGGGTTAGTTTCTGTGCTACATCCTGCTGTGTGATGGTGATGGTGGAGGTGGGGCTGGTGGTAGAAGGGGGGGTGGGTGGGGGGGGGGGGATTGACCTGACCACTTAGAGCAGTCTTCCTGCAGTCGGTACTCAGTACTGTATTATTTACATGCGCTGCACTGTTTTAAAAACATTATAAAAGTAGGTCAGAACGTGTGACGTCCAAAAAAATAAAATTCCATCACAAAAACAAACAAAAAAAAAAGTTTTGCGGTAGAATGTAGACGTAAGGTATTGCGTGGTGCGTCTGCTACGCCTTCGCTGTCTACAGCCTCGAAAAAGTCATCTCTTTTCTTCTAAGAAAAAGGAAATGAGCTGGCAGGAAGTTCAGCGTTCAGTAACCACGCGCAGATGCAAATAGCTGCTAGCTCGATCGCCAACAATGTCCTCTGAATGTCACAGGAACGCCTGATGCAATAACGCTAATCATCATTTACTTTAGCTCGGTCGCTTCAAGGCCCTAAAAAACGATGAAGAGAAACACACACTCAGTATATGAAGTATTATAGAGTATGGAGATGTAGTGGAAATATTAAGTCACGTGTGTGCGCGTGTGTGTGTGTTAAAGTATCATCAGGGGCGGTGTGAAGAAGAAGAAAAAGAAAAAAAAAAAAACAAAAAAAAAAACAGCACAGGTTTCTAAATGAGTGTCAATCTGACATCGGTGCTGTACATTATGTAGATCAGCAGTTTACACACTCATCTGAAACCCCCTCATACTCATATACTCTTACACACACACACACTTTACTGATATAGGACAAAGATTAGCTGGTAATTCAGTCAGGCAGGTCGCTTTTAGTTACTGGACCACTTGGTACTTGGTGTAATTTAGAGCGCTAACAAACATGAAGCGGAGCCGAAGACCAGAGCGGCCCACAGGAGAGGAACTAAAACCGAGCGGCAGTTTCCTCTAACCCACATCGTCAGCTTTTAGTCACACTAGCTGTAGTGAACCGCTCCGTTATTCCGTCAGCCGGACTGACGTGTGTTACAGGACGTTACAGTGTCACTGTGGCGGAAAACTACTTTCCAGGAAACATTTACACAAGTCTCATTATTATTTTTACACCTCCGAGACCAGATTGTGGCTCTTCAGCGTTCAGTCTTTAATTTGATTTGTATAGCACTGTAATGTATATAAAATGTGTGATTTGTCAGATAAACTGTGTCCTGAAGAGGACGACTGTGGCCTGGAGTGCGACGGCGTCTCCGTGAACAAGCTTTCGCAGGACTGCTCGGCCTTCTCCGTCCCGGACACGTGCACGTCCTTCCTTAGCAACCCGTACAAGTCTGAGCCACAGGAGGACGACTGGCCTGGATTCTGACATGACCTCTGGGTTTCATGATTCCTCATCACACTCGGTGGTCTCCAAACAACACATCCCCAGCTCACCAGGCGTGGAGTCAGCTGGAGTTCTGATCTGTTTATGTCTCTGTGTTATTATATATGAATCTTATTATTATTTTTCCAGATTTTTTTGTTTTTACCTGATAGATGGTAATAAAATGTCAAATTTTATCCAAGTCTAGAATTTGGGACACAGGTTTATGAAGTGTAAATGAAGATATACAGATTTTTTTTGTTAAGTTTATTTTATTTTATTTTTTTTATTACAGCTCAGCATACTGATACGTGTTTAGATATTTTCTTTATAAATATTATGGTTTTGTAAATTTTTCAAAATTCATTTTATGGTTTTCTTTTCATTAACTGATGTTATTTAAAAATGCAATAAAACCTATTCTTGTAAAAAAAAAAAAAATTATATTTCTAAAATTAAAAAATGTAGTCAAGTGGTGGTAAAACTGTTTATAATATAGTAAGAAATAATTTCTAAACATTTATTTGAGTTATTTGTTTTATGCCGTAGAGATTAATTAGATTTACATGTAGGATTACAGCGCCCCCATGTGGCAGCAAACTGCATCTACAGACTGTTCCTAAATCTCATTTATTTATTTATTTATTTGTGTGATAATCATGGGACGTCTGACTGTTTTAACCTTCACATTTTTCATGTTTCTTGTAGAATTTAAGTAAATGGTATTTGAAAAACCAGCACGACTCTGTAAATCTGTAAATGACTGCTGGAGGCTAATCAGTCATCGCCGTTTTTATAGAACATTCTAAACTTTGTGGACATGTACAAGAACAGGCAACGCTGTCTTTTATTTTGTTTATTTATTTAGCTGATTTATGTCCGCTTTTTTAGTTTTAGTTTGTTTAATTGTTTTCTTGACCAAGTCCTGATAAGCGATCAGTGGTTAGCGGCTGGCTAACATGAGCGATCCTGAGTGGAATTTAAACACATCCATAAATATTCATTAACAACTACTGTCATTAACTTCAAGTCAGTTAAATAGTTAGTAAAAAGCTGCTAATATCATTTTATTGACCAGTTCTCAGCAATATTAAATATTTCAATGAGTCAATTTAAATGATTCCTTCATTCATTCACTGAATCATTTAGTTACCCAAACGTCCAGAGAATTTGAAACAGTGTAAAATACCAAATTACACTTTATTTTGTGTTATTCTCTGTAAATCTGACAGAATGATCTTAAAGGTGATTCACTGAACTCTAATCCACTAAAATAAGAATCTGAGTGATGACCAAACCATTGACTGATATCATTTGATTGTTTAGGCTCAGGTTCCTTTAAACAAAAATATAACAACTTTATATAATTTTGATGTCTGATTATTATACATTACATTTATTAAATAATTTGCTGATGCTGGAGTAGGTTATTTTGTGGAGTCTAATCAATTCAGCAACAAATAAAACAAATGACTCACTGAATACTGATTCACTCATCCAAATGACTCAATTAAAACAGAATGACTCAGTAACCTACTTCAGGTTTCATATGATGTGGTTTCTCACCTGAAAATAAATAAAAATAGAAATAATAAAAACACAACAGGCTTCTGATAGTTTTTAAATGGATTTTTATTGTTTTTTTTTTTGTTTTTTTTTTGCATGTCTGTGATAATCACCTGGTAATGAAGCTGTGATATACTGCAGTTCAATCGTTAGCTATACAGCAATACAGCGAAATACAGCAATTTAGTTGTATTTTGAATATTTTGGTGTTTAATGGACACCATTAGGCCCATTCTCATTGGAGACTGAATGTAACTGATCAACTATAACATTAAAACACCATTAAAACAGCTCAGGTTCATCAGGACATGGACTCCATAAGACCTTTAATGTTGTTCTGTTGTATCTGTAGCACCAAGACATTAGTACCAGATCCTTCTTTAAATCTTCTGTGGGATTGGACCAGATGGTCTGGTCTTCATGACTGTAATGATCAGGTTCCAGACAGAGAAAGTTCAACTGAGCTGCAGTTTTATTCCACATTATTAAATCTGCAGCAGCTAGATGGCGCAATGGGACAGTAAATTCACACAGAGAGCAGACATGAGCTTTTCACCACTGACCCACAGGGGGCAGTTAGGTCATTGGTTCATGGAGCTGCTTGATGAACCATGAAACTGGTGCCTCAGTGTGAGCGGTGTGTGTGTGAGAGTGAGTGAGTGAGTGAGAAAGAGAGAGAGACAGGCGTGGTGTGTGGTTCAGGCCCAAATAAAAAATTTCACACACTGTTAAACCAAACATCCGTCTCTAATCAATCTGTGTGTGAAATATAAAAGAGGAGAATCTGATACAAATCTTCTAAACCTGTCAGCTGAGGTTGTGTGTCGGTTAGTGTGTGTGTGTGTGTGTGTGTGTGAGACTGTGATGGCTGTGGTTTAAGACTGGCCTCAGTTGAGGGTGAAATGATTCACTCTTGATTTGACTCATTTGCCTTTCAGACTCTGACAAGAACCCGAATCGGTTCCCCAATCCAGGTTTGAACCACAGATAACACTATGATGCAGAAACACACTTGTTCCTAACACACTGTAAGACCAACCCACCTTTTATCACCATTTTAGTGGAACACCAACACGTTACCTGTTCATGGGTTTGAACCCAACAACACACACACACACACACACACACACACACACACACACACAAAAACAAAAAAAAAAAACAGGTGGTGTGTCCTCATGGTTTTGATCTCCACCTGCAGGCAACACACATTTGACCGGTCAGGACTGATGTGTGACTGTGTGGTGACTCCATCTAATTAGTGAATCTACAGTGGAGACTAATGAAGCCTGTAGCAGACACAGTCACTCGTGTTTCCACTTTACAAAGGAGAGAAAATAATTCAAGGTCCATTTTGTGGACTGAATCACGGCCGTTTGTGGAGCAGAATCACAGCATGGAAAACTTCACTGCATGTTGTACCGTGTATGACTATGCATGTGACAAATAAAACTTTGAATCTTGAATCAGAGTTGGAATGAAACTGAATTAATGAGATGCAGGAGGATCAGAGTGACTGTGTGAAACGTCCTCGAGCAGCCGCTGACTGTAATAATGAAAATTAAATGGTACTGGGTTTAGTTTCAGGAGGCATGTTATGATTAACATCACACTAATGCATGTAAACTAATAATCATATTCAATTATGCAATCAGCCACATTATACATAGTCTGACTTTTAACAATACGAATGTACTACATAGTGCATAGACACGTCCAATCAGGACTCCATATAGGATTCAGCGCCTGTTTACACTACACACAGCTTCAAGTGCATGAGGTACAGTATGAAATGGTGACTACAGTGATGCATACACACCATGTAGAGCGCTACATGTCTAATATGAGACACAAATATCATTAGAAATAAAACAGACAGAACGCCATAGACAGAGGACACCGGGGGGGGTGGGGGTGGGGGGTGGATGGACTCAACTCTCGAGATTAAATGTTAGAATTCATGTTTATTCTACAGTCTAAATGTCAGGCCTTTATTTTTTTTTCCTCTCTCCCTCACACACACACACACACACACACACACACACAAAAGCTACATCAAATTACACATTTCTACTAAATCTACCTGCAAACAGAACGCACAGAGCCCCAAACCGGCCCCGTGCTATTTATTTAAGTCTCATTAATGCAAGAACTCGTACACTCTACATGACGCCCTCCAGCACTCAGCCTCACACTATTAATATCCTCATTTTACCGTTTCACGCTACTGGGGTCTCATGTGGGCTTTAGTGCACCGTTTCCCTCCAAGTGCTCCTTATGAAGCTTGAGATCACCTCTATTCCCTATTCCTGTTCCTTTTAGAAAACTAGTCAAGGCTCCAGACACCCTGACATCCCGTTTTCACAGCTCACCAGTTATTAGGAAGCTTTACGCTCATGAATTGAACAGCAGGACAACAGCTGGAAATATTATATACCTAAAAATGCATACATAATGTATATATACACATACATACACACAGGCTCAGATTGCATCCAAGATGGCGGCATCCAACATGGCCACCATGTTAGTCACATGACCCAACAGGTTTCCCTCTTCCCTGACAGTGTGTGTAACATTGGATCATCATCTGCCAAACAGTTTTTAATTTTATTTCCGAGTTATCTACTATAAAGTCGCTCCATAAAAGTTGTACAGACTTTAAATTTCTGTAGGACAACAAAAATCCACACAGAAAATAATGCTGCATTACTGTTTCTTTTTTCCACTCTGGTACCTTTAAGATTTATTGCCTGCAAACTTCAAAAAGCGAAATTATGCACAAAAAGGACGAGAAGGAAAATATGCAAAAGAACGTTCCATTTTTTTTTTGGAAACCGCCACATCAGCATGTGCACTGGGATTTCAGCAAGACGAGAAAACGGGTTTCATCTCCAAGATAAAAGAATCTGTCCAAAAATCCTGAGACACTGCATAATTCTGTCCCTGGGTGGAGTGAATAAAATCATATTGATCACGTGAGCGACACCCCCCCCCCCCTCCCCACAGTTCAGTCCTGAAGTCTATTCTAACTTTCAAGAAAACTGGCAAAATAATGAATATTAATGTCAGAATGTTTGTGGGATTAATGTCAGGGTTTAAAGATTGTGCCTCAAGAGAAGTACAGATGCATTTTGATTAGGTAGAACACACACACACACACACACACACACACACACACACACACACTATACTGCAACGTCTCACTCTCCAGGGAGCAAATTATTTTAGCAACCTGCTCGCTGTGAACACACACTGCTCATCTCCGTCTCAAATGTGCGCGCACGCGCACACACACACACCATACACATACCATAACACCAGCAACTGTTTTAGAGAGAGGGGGGGGTCCTACATGACCATCTCAAAACAAGAACACAATAAGTAGGCGTATTTTGTAAATGATCAGATTATGTAACACACCCAACCCCCCCACACCAGGGCAACCAGCATGAACACCAGGGCAACCACATGGCAACCAAGTGGACTGACTACCAGAGTATGAACAACATTTAAGAACAACCACGGGAAGGCCTGCGACACGAGAGCATCCACCCAACACCACCCTAGCAACCATAATGAATACCATGGCAACTACTCAGCAACAGCCTAGCAACCATGTGCCATTAGAGGTCCAAAATTTACATTTAAACATTGGCTACTGCATGTTTTTAATTCTGTAAAACTGTAATAACTTTAATCTCTTAGAAACATGTTTATCATCTTTAACATTAAAGAGAAAGTCATAATAATATGAAATTAGCAGCTCATTAATGATGTAAACGTAGTTAAACTGATTTGTTCATTAGAACCATGAGCTTTAATACAGATTTATACAGAGTGCTGGAGGGGTCTGTTATTCTAGTGTGTAGTGTATTGTACATCCACACTGAACTGTTCACGCTTTTTCTTCTGTGCTGCACTTTAGTGACGGTCCCTAAACACACACACACACACACACACACACACACACACACACACACACACACACACACACACACACACGGATTAATCATTTAATTAACAGGTGGAGCGGCTTCTTATTCTCACTTCCACACTCCAAACACGTGACAAGACGTTCAGCAGAAACACCACACACACACACACACACACACACACACACACACACACACACACACACACACACACACACACACACACACACAGCAGTCGGGTGATGTAATGAAAGCCAGTCCAGATTAATTTCAGCTCCTCACCTTTAAAAAGTTAAATCCATTTCAGCAGCTCTGAGTTCCTCTTCCTCCTCCTCCTCCTCCTCCTCCTCCTCCTCTTCTTCTTCTTCTTCTTCTTCTTCTTCTTCTTCTTCTTCTTCTTCCTCCTCCTCCTCCTCCTCCACTGATCCACATCTACAGACTGTTTAAACATCTGCAGCTCTCCAACACTGGGACTATTAATCAGTTCATTTAGGCCCACGTGACTGCACCTGCACGCCAGTTCATACCCCGCCCATCTTCAAACCCTCAACCAATCAACACAAAGTAACATGACTGACGCACACCTGAGCTAATTAACACACCTGAGCTAATTAACACAACTGAGTTAATTAACACACCTGAGCTAATTAACACACCTGAGCCAGACGAGTTCTGTTATTGATCATATTAATGAGCCCCTGATTTTACTAGATAATGAATCATTAATCTCACACACATCCTGAAATTAATCACATCTTTAAACTGATAAGTTATAAACCAGTCGTGTTTTATTCTTCTAATACCACAGCAAATTAGCAACATTTTTTTTTTGTTAAAGAGTTTCTGCGGTCACTTAAATTATTTATTCTGTCTCAAGCTTACCAGTTAACTAACAATACTTTAAAAAATCTTTAAAAAAATCACCTTTTATCTGAGAGGTGAATTGTGGAGATTCTCAGTTTTACAATAAATAAATAAATAGACGTAAAGTAATTTTTTAAGATTAAATAAAAATAAAGAATAAAACACTAATATTTTAATTGCAAGGTGTGATAGTTTATATAATAATAATAATAATAATACTAATAATTATTATTATTATTATTATTATTATTATTATATCTAATTGATTTATCTGTTTATTTATTTGTTTGTTTTTCGTTCTTTCTTTTGTACATGTCTTCACCCACTTTGGTGTAAAACCCAAGAATTCCTTAGGAATCTCACCTGAAGTGAAGTACCCCCATAGTAAGATGCTGCCAACATCATGCTTCACCCAAGTGTTCTCTGAGTAACTTATGCAATATACTTAAGCAATAATACACTCGAGGGTGTTGCTGTATGGTGAGATATCGGGCACTGATGTGCTGCGGTCGTAGATCAGTCCACCAGTGCCGATATCTCACCATACAGCAGGACCCTTGTGTATTATTGTGAATATACCACAGTTCTGTTCTCAGTGTTTATTGATAGATTTTAGGATAAAGAGGACGGAAAAATACGATCGGTTTGTTT
>JAOVVF010032551.1:0-10205 GCA_028565595.1 Duopalatinus emarginatus | reverse complement strand
GTAGTTGGGAGCTTCGGAATCACAGACAGAGCTGGGTGTGGGAGACACAGGAGCGCTTTCAGCTGTAGACATGACAGCTGGGCTCCACTAACCGGCTGCCTACACCAACCATGATCATCTTTCTAAAATGTCAAGGTCAAGTCCTTGGTCTTAGTCTTACTTGTCATTTTATCAATACAGCTACAGCACTAAGAGATGAATCGATTAGTGTTTTTGGGGCCAATCACCGATACTACGAACGAGGGCAGAGCCAGATGCGCACAGTAACCTTTCCAAGCAACCCTGGAAATTTCCTCTAATTTCAGCCACCTCTAAACGCTAGGAAAATGAAAAGTAAGGGAAAGTACTTTACTTGTCATAATAAATGATTTTCAGGGCCCCTATTATGGGCCACATTAAACCAAAACATTGGCAAGCTAAGCCAAGGTATCTGCACATTTTTGATCTACAAATTTAATGACTTTTAGGACCTTTTTAGGACCTTCAAGAAAAAAAAAGACCATTACCATGGCAAAAATATGAAATCAACTACATACAGTTTAACAGAACACATCTGTATTTGAGCAACAGTGCAAATAGTCAGTGCATATTCACCAACATGAAGTGCATATCAGGCAACTGCCTTCTCAATACCACTGAAAACAGCGCTTACCTCTTCGTTGAACATATAGGAGTGATGTCGGCTAACCGTTTGCAAAACCCACAAAATTTCGGCCTTGAGTGTAGTAGTTGGGGAGAATGCACTGAAGGCATTACACTGCGTGCACAATAATTAGGCAAGTAAGTATTTTGACCAAATTATCATTCTTGGGCATATTTCTTAACTCCAAGCTGGATAAGCATGAATGCTTAATGAATTTAAGCAGAGCAGGTGATGTGTGTCTCTGTAATGAGGAAGAGTGTGGCCTAAGGAGGTCAACACCCTTTTTCAAGCTGTGCACAATTATTAAGCAGCTTTTTTTCTTTAGGCAAAATAGGCCAAAAAAGAGATTTAACTGACTCTGAAAAGTCACAAATTACCAAAAGTCCCTCAGAGGGATGCAACACTCTTGAAATTGCTAAGATATTGGTGCGTGATCACAGAACCATTAAACGTTTTGTTGCAAATAGTCAACAGGTTCGCAAGAAACGTGTTGAGAAAAAAAGACGCAAAGTAACTGCCAAGAAAGAATCAAGCATGAAGCTACCAGGAACCCATTATCTTCCAGTTCTGTCATATTCCAGAACTGCGACCTACCTGGAGTACCAAGAAGTACAAGATCTTTCAGTGCTCAGAGACATGGCCAAGGTAAGGAAGGCTGAAACCCGACCACCACTGAACAAGACACAAGCTGTAGCGTCTAGACTGGTCCAGGAAATATTTGAAGACAGATTTTTCAAAGGTTTTATGGACTAATGAAATGAGAGTGACTCTTGACAGACCAAATCTCTTGGCTGGATCAGTAACGGGCACAGAGCTCCACTTCGAGTCAGACGCCAGCAAAGTGGTGGTGGGGTACTGGTATGGGCTGGTATTATTAAAGATGAGCTGGTTGGACCTTTTCGGGTTGAAGATGGCCTCAAAATTACTTTACTAAATTGGCCCCAAGCCTACTGCCAGTTTTTAGAAGACACATTCTTTAAGCAGTGGTACAGGAAGAAGTCTGCATCTTTTTAAAAAGACAATGATTTTTATGCAGGTCAATGCTCCATCACATGCATCCAACTACTCCTCTGCATGGCATGCCAGTAAAGGCATTAAAGTTGAAAAACTTATGACATGGCCCCTTCCTCACCTGACCTGAACCCAATTGAGAACTTGTGGGCAATTCTTAAAAAGGAAATTGACAGTAAAGGAAAACAGTACACCTCTCTAAACAGTGTCTGGGAGGCTGTGGTTGCTGCTGCACAAAAAGTTGATCGTCAGCAGATCAAGAAACTGACAGACTCTATGAATGGAAGGCTTATCACTGCTATTGAAAAGGTTGCCTATATCGGTCACTAATTTTTTTTAGACGTCAGAAATGTTTATTGGAAAATTTTGAGTTGTTTGTTTGTAATTCTCACTTGAACAGATGAAAATAAAAAAGTGAGATGGGAAAATTTCATTTACCTGTGTAATAATTCTGCACGATAATAGTTGCCCAATAATTGTGCACATATAGATATTCTCCTAAGAAAGTGAAAACCTCACTTTTACTTTCTTAAACATTTATGTTTGAGGTTTATTAATATTTTGGATTAACTGAGAGCACTGTAGTTGGGGATTAATAAAAATATTTCTCAAAAATAAGACTTGCCTAATAATTGTGCACACAGTTTACTTGTGTGGGATCCCAAAGCGACTGTAACGTTAGTGTTCACATTTGCAGTAATGTTAGATACCGGTGCCGCAAACATCTGAATGGGGGCAGTTGTTGTCTGGCTGTGGACATAATGCCCACTGTCCCCAATTTTATGTTTTTCTTACAAAGTTTGCACTGCGCTTCATACTCTGTCGCTTTTTGTAACCAGCCACTATACTTTCCATCCTCAAGCCAGTTTTCATTAAACCTGCATTTCCCCATCTTGCCATGAATCGTCTCTGAAAAATAAAGACTCATACGTTTTAAGACCTTAAAAATCTAATATTTTATTTAAGACTTTTTAATACTTTTTAAGGATCCGCAGAGACCCTGTAAGCTAACCACAGCTTTACTCACACCACAGTTAACGTTTTTCAGGACAGAGATGTGTGTAGATTAATGTACAAAACTCATCAGAGTTTTTTAACAATGGTGTTTTTGTTCACTTTGACACCGATACTGCTAGAACGACAGGGGTCCGCCATTTTTTTTTTACCTCAGAGCAAAGCAAGCTAACTGGTATGATAACTTTACACTGAGAAAAATATCCGTCACGGAACGAAAATAATCTGTGTTTTGTCCCATTCTGTTTTGTACATGCATAATTACAACTAAGGCTAAAAAAAACTAATTATTCTTTTAACCTGAAATCACTAAAAAACGATAGCTAGCTAACGCTAACTAGCTATATAGTTAGCCTAAACAACCGTTACCTACGCTCCTCTGATCTCCTCTGTTGTGGAAATTTCCAGAAGGCCAGCTCCGAAAAGAAGAGTGGGTGGGGCATGTGTAGAGGCGGTTCGATGTGATTGGTTTTACACACCAGTATTTATTTTTATATATTATTTAATATAATAATATGATTAGGATAATTATATTTACCGGAAAAAAATATTAAATAAATATATATATATATATATTAAAAATAATTGTATTTTCTATATATTTAAACAAACAAACAAAAAACATTTTCAATATGCAAAAAAAGTTCAAAACACACTCCACCTGCAGATAGGTGGGCAACAAACTACAGAAGTCTACACAAAAGTCCACTACCTCCAGCAACTATTTTTTTTTCTTTCTGTAATCTTAAATAATGTATAAAGATGTATACAGTAGGATTTCTTTTTAGCCAACACATTGTAATCACATTTCCCCTGCTGCTAGGAGTACTAGTTTAAAGAAATTATTTGTAACTTAAAAGTTTCTTTGCTAACTTCTGTAATTTTACAGAAAAATACTCTAGTTATGCAGATATATCAATGTCAAATACAATTTATAACTGCCAGAAAGTTACTATTTTACTGTTATTTACAGACATTTACAGATTATATATAATAGATTATATATAAATGTTTTTGCTTTATATTTTTATATAATCAATAGCTATTTATTTGAAGTATGATGTGCAATTATAATATATAAAATATATTTGGGGAAATTATCTTGTTTTTCATTTATGTTTCTGTGTGAGTGCCTCAGAAAAAGTTAGCAGTCGTCTGCACTGCTGCTGTCACTGGGTGATGGAAACTTCTTAATACAATCATGTGAGTGTAGAACAGCAGCCAATTGCTACCTGTTGCTGGGACAAAATACACACGTAACAATATAAATTCAGCCAATCAGCATCCTTGAAACTGATGTCTTAAGGACACTTTGTTTATTGCCCCAAACAGAGACAGTTAGTGGTGTAGTTAGGACCCTGGACCATTATTGTTGATGCTAGGTGTGATTACTACAGGAAAGCTGGATTACTGGATGCAGTGACACAGAGAGAGAGAGAGAGAGAGAGAGAGAGAGAGAGAGAGAGAGAGAGAGAGAGAGAGATTTCCTGGTTTATAGATACAATATAAACACAAAACAACCAAAAGTTAACAGACACAAACAAACTAAAACACAACCCGAAACCAAACCTAGCAACCAAAAACAGGAACCAAATGTAGTGGAGACTGGGGACCATCTAAAGTGATGCTCTTTTAGCCAGACAAATTACTTTCTACCTAAATGTTCATCACAGTCATTAAGAGACAAAAGTCAATATAATGCCACAATATAATGTCCTTCGGTGGTATGAAGGAGGTGGGACGCAGTGGACGATATATTTGTTTGAAAAATAAAACTAATTAAATAATTTTAAAAACTGAAAACCTGAAAATTAAGATGAAATACATCTTAATTTTCATTAAGATGTACATAAAAACAAATTCACATCCACAGTCTGAAATGAATTCATTACATAATTCACACAGTATGTTTGTTTCTTTATGTCAGTAGTTTATTTCTTCATGTCTGACTACATAACAAGTGCATTTTATTAAAGAAATATTAATGACTGATTAATAGACTGGAGGATGTAACACTCTGATTAGTTTAATGTTGAGTCTGACTTGTATTCAGGCGCTGGTTAATTATCTTCATGTTATTCTGCACCCAGACAACTCTGGGGTCTGCACATGATACACGACCGTTCTTTAGAGTAAAACTACAGAGGAGAGAGAAGATTTACATCAGTGTAAAACTACAATAAAAACAGAAAATTAAACACACTCACACAGCCCAAACCTCCAAGATTATTTACAGTTAAATTCTATTACACACAACCAGAAAGAAATAATAAACATCAAAATATTTTTATTCATTAAAAAGAATACAAAATAAATAAGGAGTAAAATCTTACATGACTCCAGGATTTGCACACCGACGATCTGTCTTTATATAATCTGTAATGACTCTCAGAGAGATTCGACGTTCTCTGTAACTGAAACAGCAGTGAGCTACTTCATTTTCACCTGTAATAAAACATTTCTACATTTAGTTCTGTGATCAAATGTTAGTAGAAGATATTAAACACTTTTATATCCAGTGTGAGACACAGGTTATTGTATCTGTTAAAATGTATTATGTCACAGTTAAGTTCTGGATTCTGATTGGTCAGAAGGTGTTGATAAATATTTGTAAAACAAACACAGCAGACACCAAAGTCTAGGTGATGCGAAGAATATGGGTAAAGTAAGTATAAGACAATTCTGTTTACTCGCTGCCATTTTTGAAAACATGTCCGAGCAAATTTCTGGATCTCTTTGAATAGGGAGACGTCTATTTCTCCAAAACTAAAGTATTTACCAAAATCACTGGTAAAAGCTGATAAAAAAAATGTTGAACCTTACTTTTGCACAATATAACATAAAAAAAACAACGTTTTTTTATGTTTGTCTGACTACTACACATGCCACATGCACATAACAGGAGCCTAGAATTTATGACACCTTTCTGCTTTACAGCTGTTTCCATGACATCATATATATATATATATTTACTATTTAAACTAACAATACAATAATAATAATGTCTTATTAAGTAAAACCTTGTACAATACCGTCCTAACAACATGCGTCAGAAACCAGTTAAAGCTGTTGATGCCTCACTAATCTGCGTATGCGTTAATGAAAGACCAAGATAGGCCCATATTTTCCCTTTGACACCTTTACTACATGCTGATTGGTTCTTTCTATTGACGGGCGGGACTTAAGTAAAGCAGTTGCCATCTTGGTGTTACAGGTTTCGCCATTCATTTTTCATAGAGTGGTTAAACTCTATAGTATAAATTCTCTGATATGGGGCACCCGTGTAATCGGACACATTTTCATTCACCACACCTTGAATGCTCCGCACTAACTGACAATGCTATAGAAAATAGGGTTCGCATCCATTCTGACCGAAGATAGGCCCACTCACCCATTGCTTGCTGGGGTATTCACATGTCATTTTCCCTTTTGTTTTGAGAATTTTGACTCACCTGTAGGAATATATATTGTAAATATTTGTTTAAATTAGATTACATAGAACTTTATTGATCCCTTGGAGGAGTTCCCTTAGAAAAATAAAGATTTAAATAAGAATAATATTTGCCTACTGTGCTTGTGCAGCATTTGGTTAGGTGCCTTGCTCAAGGGCATTTCAGGCCTGTGTGGGGATGGAACCTGGGACCTTCTGAGACCAGTTCCTGGGACCTTCACGAGACCAAGTCCCTAAGTGGGACTCTGCCCTATATTATATCTCATTTGTACAACTGAGCAGTTAAAGGTTAGGGGCCTTGCTCAAGGGCCCAACAGTAGCAGCTTGCTGGTGGAGGGATTCAACCTTCTGATCAGAAGTCCAGTGTCTTAACCACTGAGCTACCACTGGCCTATGTGTTTAGTTTAGACTGGAGGATTTAATACTCCTTTGAGTAGGTTGAGTCGGGCTTGTATTCAGGCGCTGGTCAATTGTCTTCATGTGATTCTTCACCCAGTCAACACTGGGGTCTGCACACACAAGACTTTCCTTTAAAATAAAACTACAGAGGAGAGAGAAGATTTACATCAGTGTAAAACTACAATAAAAACAGAAAATTAAACACACTCACACGGCCCAAACCTCCAAGATTATTTACAGTTAAATTCTATTACACACAACCAGAAAGAAATAATAAACATCAAAATATTCACTTTTTATTATTTATTAAAATGAATACAAAATAAATGAGGAGTAAAATCTTACATGACTCCAGGTTTTGCACAGTCAAGATCCGTTACTTTATAATCTGTAATCTGTCTTGTCGGGATTTGACGTCTTGTGTAACTGAGACAGCATGGACCTGGATCACGTTCACCTGTAATAAAACATTTCTACATTTACTTCTACATTTAGAAGATATTAGTTACTTTTATATACAGTATGAGACACCTGTTATTGTATTTATTATAATGTATTTTACATTATACTACATACATACATACATGAGCCAAAAGGACACCGTTTTACTTCAGAAATGAAAGGGAAAATGTCATATCCGAATACCCCAACAAGTAATGTGTGAGGAGTCAAGGGGCCTATCTTTCAGATCATGTCCGGAACATGGCTGCCATCTTGAAAGCTGCCATATATCGATTTCCACAATACGGGAACTCTTGTGGATCCAAAGTTACCAACATAGCCAAAATCCGAAAAACCAGGACTGACAAGCCATGTAGGGGCAGCCGTGGCCTAGTGATTAGGGAATCAGTTTAGAGACTAAAAGGTCCCAGGTTTGATCCCCACACAGGGCAAGACATGACTGAGGTGCCCTTGAGCAAGGCACCTAACTCCCCCAACTGCTCCTGGGTGTTGTGGTTTGGGGCTGTGCCCCCTAGTGGACACTGGTATTTGTTTCACTGGACAGATGAGTTAAATGTGGAGGTCACATTCCTCTGTGTGCAAACAGTAGGCAAATAGCTCACTTTCACTTCACTTTCATGTAGCAGTTGTCTGAAGACTGCTACCGACAAAGATTCCGCAACAATGTTTTTAAAGGCCTTTGCGAAAAGTATGTAGTTTGCCAGCATGTAACGCCTGGCAGCAAAATGTGGTGTCAGCCAGTCACCCCTTGTATCCCTTCATTCCAAAAAGTGGTACCCCTTCAAGATCCAGCTGCATCAGAGGATGACTCTGACAGCAGTGTCGAGGTCTGCACCTGGGCATTGGACCAACTACAACGGCATGCCACATTGCCACAGGGCATTCTGCTGAGTGACAAAGCCAATTTTTATTGAGGCCAACCACCAGAACTTGTGGTACTGGACGTAACCCCTCACTGGATGGAACACTGAACACGTCAAATAGCTGTGCAAAACAGGGAATGTTCCCAGGTGTTGTTGCAACGTTGTATTGATACATTCTAAACCACAAGAAATATCACAAATTTTATTGTGACAAATGATTCCTGAGAAACTTCTGGTGTTCTCTGATATGCTATACCAACTTGCGCTTAATCCAATACGGTGGCTTTCAAGATTGCAGCCATGTTCCAGACATAGCCTAAAAGCCAGGAAAATTGTGAAGGACCTCGGTCATCCCAACAATGGATTCTTCTCTCTGCTACGCTCTGGCTAGCTTCTTCCCACAAGCTGTTCGCACCCTGAATGGTGACAGGGTCTAGACCACTGGACTGGGTACAGAAACAATCCACACACAGACTCACTGACAGACCTCCACACCACCCTCTCTCACACACAGCAATAGCTTGTGTGGCTGCTATGGACAATTTCACTGAACAATTTCACAATTTCATCGATTGCACTCTTTCAGTACACATAAAATTTGAAATAAAAGGAAATACATTTGACTCATATACGTATATTTGAATAAGTTTTTAGTTTAGACTGGAGGATTTAATACTTGTTTGAGTAGTTTGTGTGTGAGGGTGGGTTGTGCCTGTAATCAGGCGCTGGTCAATTGTCTTCATGTGATACTTCACCCAGTCAACTCTGGGGTCTACACATGATTTACGACCGTCCTCTAGGGTAAAACTACAGAGGAGAGAGAAGATTTACATCAGTGTAAAACTACAATAAAATCAGAAAATTAAACACACTCACACGGCCCAAACCTCCAAGATTATTTACAGTTAAATTCTATTACACACAACCAGAAAGAAATAATAAACATCAAAATATTCATTTTTTATTATTCATTAAAATGAATAGAAAATAAATGAGGAGTAAAATCTTACATGACTGCAGGTTTAACACATCAATGATCTGCCTCTATATAATGTGTAATGAATTTCACAGGGATTCGATGTTTTGTGTAACTGAAACAGCAGCGACCTACTTGATTTTGACCTGTAATAAAACATTTCTACATTTAGTTCTGTGATTAAATGTTAGTAGAAGATATTAAACACTTTTATATCCAGTATGAGACACAGGTTATTGTATTTATTATAATGTATTATGTCACAGTTAAGTTCTCGAATCTGATTGGTCAGACGATGTTGATTAATTTTCTATAACAGCAGCTCTGACAGTAGTGCAGGTTTATAGTAATGCACTCATTCTGATATGTTGTTTCTATAGTAACAGATCATTTATATTATCAGATCACAATAACAATATTAATAATAGGAGTTATGTTACTCTGGGCTGTTGTGAAGGACTGAAGGCAGGTGAGACCCAGCAGAACCAACAGGAGACAACGAGAGATCATGACTGAGGATGATGAGGATGATGATGATGATGATGGTCAGCAGAATAGTGTGCAGATATCAGCTCACTTTTTATAACTTAAATAACACATCATCCACAATAAACAGAGATAATAAAAACAATGATTAAATATGACTAATTATTTACACACAATGACTGTCCTTCAGCCTTAAAATAGTTATGTTTTTTTTGTTTTGTTTTATTTATTATTCTTTTCATATTATTTTGTGTGTTGTATGTGTATTTAAGCTGCTGAAACATCCTAATTTTCCTTTGGGGATTAATAAAGTATTGTATCTAATTTAACATTGACTCTTTATACAGTGTCTGAGTAGATCAGGGAGAAGTCTGATGACCTTAAGTATCAGCAGTGCATCAAAACACAAGAATTCAATTTCTATTTACATTTGAGTTGTTCTATAATTTGGGGTACATTTCATACCCATTGATAATAATTATATTTAATCTAACTATTTACTTTAAAAATGTCATATTTTACCTATTAATGAAAAACTTTTTGTAATATCAAAAATTAAGTTGCTCTTTTAAATCATTTAAATATCTTCATTTATTAATGTCCACAAAAGTTGTCAACTACAGATTGACAGTCTGGAGAAATTGTCAACTATGTTACCTGTCAACTAAGTTACCAAGCAGTCTACATCAAAAGTTATCATTAACACGTCATCAACATTTTGAGAAAGAAAGTGCAGGCTTGACAACTTGGCTACACCACCAGATGGTACAGACAGCCAAGCTGACCATCAGTCACAGGAAACAAGGCAGAGATTTAGGATAGCAAGATAAAAAGAAGGTTATATATTCAACAGAAAAAATCGTGTGAAAAGTAAAACATTCTTTCCCTTCTTTCTCAAAA
>JAOVVF010032548.1:0-10214 GCA_028565595.1 Duopalatinus emarginatus | reverse complement strand
CAGACGTATGGTCCTCATTAATACAGACGTATGGTCCTTATGAATACAGTAAAGCATGTATGGTTCTCATGAACACAGTGAACATGTATGGTCCTCATTAATACATGTATGGTCCTTATTAATACAGACGTATGGTCCTTATAAATACAGTAAAGCATGTATGGTCCTTAATAACACAGTAAAACTGATGTGGTCCTCATTAATACAGTAAAGCATGTATGGTCCTTATTAATACAGATGTATGGTCCTCATTTATACAGTAAAACAGGTGTGGTCCTTATTAATATAGTACATCACGTATGGTCCTCATTAATACAGTAAAGCATGTATGGTCCTCATAAATACAATAATACATGTATGTGTGTTTGGTGTAGAGCCATTCAATCACAGTTTACGACTCAGGAAAGTGTTTTAACATGCAAAAGCAGGTCATAGTACAACATCAAGACTTAAATTAATCTTCTTTGGTTGTATAACCATGTACATTGTCTCTGTGCGGCAGTAAATCGTGACTTTAATGAGAATAAATCAGCCTTCCTGAGACTAAGCCGCCACTATCCCTCACATTCACTGAGGTAAAGTTGTGATGACGCAAACACTGCCAGTAATTCAGATGACTTCCAGCCGCGCTGTTCTGGGAACTGAGCTGCGCCACCTCCGCCCTACGCCCTTAGAACTACGCGCTTCGGAGGGAGGGTGAGATCTCAGAACAGCCAAGCGGCTCGAGGCCATAAACACAAGCGCACACTAGCGCACACTAGCGCACACTAGAATGCTAGCTTCAAACCCCGCCCTTTGAGACATTTCCCGAGTTTTGATTGGATATCATCGCACCCTCGCGCGGCAATTCCTCACAGAGATGTGTCAATCATCGCAGACGGTAACAGCCGTTTAAAGTCAGGTCGGTTACGGACGGGAGTGTTAGCGCTGCCGCTGCTGCTGCTGCTGTGAAGTTAGGACAAGTCTGGTGTCGGTTTACTAATCTCTAATATTTACACACACAAAAGTCACGTTTGAATACGGTTAGTTTGACGGGTTTGTCCGTGAACGAGTCGGCAGACTTTAAGCTGTTTTCTGCGCCTCAGATTTAAACTACATCCATAAAGGGTAAGTAGACGCACCTCTATAGCTATAAACCACCGCTTTTCCGTCACTCCTCTTCTTTAACTCATTATTATGTCTTATTTTATATATAACATTAAGTTTTTTACACTCTGACAAATGTTTACCTGTGTTTACAACCTATAGAAGCTTATTTAAAGACTCTGTTTATATAAACATGTCAAAGTTGGACTGTGTATCAGGGTAGTAAAAATAGTAATAATGTAATACATATATAATAAATATAGCATTTACTATGTGTTTTAAATCACAAACCTTTTGTATACACACATGTTTATGTTTTTATGTTATATTCCAGCATATATATATATATATATATATATACATACACACACACACACACACACACACACATACACATATATATATAGTGCAGTACATAATTATAAATAAAGTTACATTTAATATTCTGCAGTAGTCTAGATAATATCTAGATAAACACATTGTTTTATCTGTATTATTATTATTTATTTATTTACTTATTTTACCCATTTGCTGTTCTAAAAAGAAAATGTAAGCACGTGCCATGCTTAGTGCTGCATAAATAATGCAGGTCGTTATAAACATTTTATAACATGTGCTATAAGCCAGCAGAAGTACCCGCTTCATTGCTTTCTTCCTTTTTTTTTTTTTCTTTTCTTTTCTTTTTTTTTTTTGAGGTTACCAGGGGGTAGTCCCTCATTAGATACCCTCCCATGACGTCACCTCTGCCAGTATTCGGACCTAGGGAATCCTCACTCGCGCGCTAGGTGTTTTTATCACTTGATCCTCGTGCTCGATTTCGGTTTTGGTCACCGACACGCCTTTATAGGGGACTTTTATTTTACATGGCTATACTTTAGCATGGCCGAGCAGAGTAAAGATGAGGGGATTTTTTATTTATTTTATTACAGTCAACAGTCAGCTCTCACGTGCAGCCCAGTTTCCCCACCAAGGAAATATTCTTGTGTGTGTGTGTGTGTGTGTGTTAGCTAAAATGCACCAGTACTGTTGGATATATGTTTTCTATTTTGGTCATATTACGATTACCAGATGTTGTTGAGCTGACGGTCAGAAACATAACCCAGTCTCCATAGGCCGCTGATCACTAATGGGCCAATCAGGTGTCATTCCCGGGCAAGGTGGTTGTTTTAGTCATGGCTGCCCGGCAGATGATTAGGTGTAACTTGACTTTCATTTGAAACGTACACCTCAATGCTGGAGGCCGCTCAGTGGTGCCGCAGGTAGTGAGGGATCTGGGGTTGTGGGTTCGATCCTCGCTCTTGTCTTCGCCGGGTGCTCAGGTTTCCTCCTACCTAGCAAAAAACACACATGGAAGGCTAATTATGCTTTGAGTGGGCTCTGGATAAAACTGCAGCCATGCGTCCATCACTACATCCATCTGTTTTCGGTATAACATTTTTACCAAGATAATTAACGATCATTTACGGATGACAGAAATGAGGAAACGTAACGCACAAAATGCACCCGCATACCTGCACATACTCGGATCAACTGGATTTATGATTACTTGTCCTCAGTCAGCATTGTCTCCGAAGCTCCTATTCGTAATTACGAATTTAAAGTGATACGGTTAAAAACTGGTACAGGCAAGCCTGTGCAAAATACATAGCAGTGCCACCTGTGCATGTCATCAGTTTTATATAAAGTTCATATAAAGCATATATAAAGTGATAGATAGATACATGTATTGGAGATTTGTAATGCTAAGGGGTTTGTAAGCTGGCATTACATGGGATATGAACGCTATGAGTGCCTCCTTTCTTACAGCCGTACATGTCCTGCTTTCATTCTGATGGGTTTGGCCTCAGTAGCCTGCAGTCCTACACTCTTATGAGGGACCTACCAAGTATTACCCTGGTGTAACAGTTTTTCTGGCATTTCTGTGTATAAAAATCCCGCCAGTTCTCAAACTGGCAGCGCTGACACAGCACTGACATCTCCTACATCTTCATTTCTTTTCCTCTTTTATTTTAGCATGTTTTTCTTCCCACGCTTATCAGTGATCCAGCTGTATGAGCAACCACTTACGAGAACAGGCGGCTCCGACACACTTTCATCTCCAAAGCTGTAATTATAGACGCATAACTGGATGCCCTGATAAATATCTCTCGGGAGCTCGCATACAGACACGTGGCAAATGAAAAGTGAAAACCCCACTATTTGTGTTATTCTGAATGGAGGGAGGGGTCTTCGTGTCTTAGCTTAATACAAGTTGTATCCTTAGTAGGCCGCATAGACGGCGAAGTTTGAAAACGAAATAAGGCTTTCCTGTAAGCATCAACGGCACGCGATGAACCTCCGGCATGTTGTCGGGATATGTTGTCCTATCCTGTTGGGCGTGGCCTCATTCAGGATCCACATCCGCAGGGCTTGAGCACGCTGAATGAGCATAAGAGCATTACTAAGATCAAACACTATTAATATGTGAAGAAGTCTAGGGTACAATTCATGCCAAAGGTGTTCAGTAGGGTTAAGATCAGAGGTCTGTTCAGGACACTCGAGTTCTTCCACTACAACCTTGACACACTGACCTGTTTATTCCCTTATCCAGACTGACTTATATTTATCTCATTTATACAAACAAGCACTTAAAGGTCAAGGGTCTTGCTTAAGAGTCTAGCGATGGCAGCGTGAATGTGAGGTTTAGAGTTCCTCTACTTTTGTGCATTGTCATGCGGAAATAGATTCGAGCCTCATAGTTCCAGTGAAGGGAAAGTGTAATTCTAGAGCATTGTAAACTTTGTGGCAAAAGCTTAGGGAAGACCCACATACACATCAATCAGCTCGAGCTTAAACCACCTGCCTAAACAGCTGCCAGAACAGATCTGACTCATTAGGACTAAATGGGATCATACCAGACGGTCTAGCCTTCACCCCCATGCACATCAGTAAGGTTTGGGCGTCCGTTACCATGTTCAGTGGTTCTCCTACCTTGGCCTATTATATGCTGATTCGGAGTCGTGGTCAAAGGCGCTCAGATCCTTACGCTTGCCCATTTTTCCTGCTTCCAACACATCAACCTTGAGAACTGACTGTTCTAATATTTCTGTAATGAAATAATCAACATTCTTCACATGACCTGTCAGTTGTTTTAATGCTATGGCTGGTCAGGGTAGATGTAATTTACACAAACCTTTGGACATGTATAATGTATAATATGTGCATTATTTTTTTTCTCAGCTGTTGGTTGGAGTATCGTTCATTTATTTCATGTGAAACAGTTTTATTCTCCTTGAAAATATGACTTAAAGCCAAGCAGTACAAAGTTCTGTATGCTCTGATGAAACCTTTCTCTCCTGATAAGCATGGTGTCTTCCAGGATGAGGTCCTGCAGGCTTAGTAAATGCTTCACTGATGTAAATCATGCAGTATAGAGTCTCCTTAACCAGCACAACATTGGCAGCCTTGGCCTAGTGGTTAGGGAACCGGTCTTGTGATCAGAAGGTCGCAGGTTCGATCCCAACCCAGGGCAAGACACAACTGAGGTGCCCTTAAACAAGGCACCTAACTCCCTTGTTCACATTCCTTTTGTGTGCGAACACATTAAGGCAAAATAGTTCACTTTCATTTCATTTCACTTTCATGGTGGTTTAAGTTTCTAAGATTTTACGGTTCATCCGAAGTGCCAGAAAAGTACCTTGTAGGACTGCAGACATACGACATGGACTACACAACCATGTGGAAATATTCCTTTAGCAATGATCACCACACTTCCTGCAAAACGGTCCACAATTCTAAGATAGGGTTATTTATGTGGGAACCCCAAACAGTTCCTCTAATCATGATTTGGCGTCTCAAGAGCGTTGTTTCGATGCAAAAGGCCAAACCTATCAGAGTGAATGCAGGGTATAACTCGTCAGAAAGGAGGCTCACAGACAGAGATGCTTGTAGACGTACCAGAGGAATGTGACCTCGGCATTTAACCCATCCGTGCAGTGAAACACACACACACACCAGTGAACATTAGGGGGCAGTAATCAGACTTGCCCAGATTGGGGGGGCAGCCGTAAACCAGAGCACCCTAGTATCAGTTGCCTTGCTCAAGGGCACCTCAGTCATGTCTTTGCCCTGTGAGGCGATCGAACCCGGGACCTTCCGGTCACGAGACCGGTTCCCTAACCACTAGGCCACGGCTGCTCCGACGACTGACTGACTGGTGGACACGATTAATGATGTGCATAGGTGGTTTATGTATTTTAGGTATGTATTGATGTTTTTTTTTCCATAGGCTTGTCTGTACCAGTTATTCTGGCACTTTAGTGTATGTGCCAGTGTTTTGAGCTGTGATGAATCAGCCTTAACGCTGTAAGAGAAACACGAACATGAAGTCCAGGGGAACAAAATTAGTCGTGGCTCCTTTGATTTCAGTTTGTTTGTTTATTTTTCACTGAACTTGAAAATGTAGAGCTGCCGTTCTTCTGCCGGTGGTCGGATAACATTTTTTGCGTTTATTACAGTGCCACACCTCTTATATAAGCCACGCCATAGCTAATGAGATGAAAAATTGCCCTGGGCCTCATTCAGGTGTTGTGTAATATAGAGGTGCAGATTCTCAGGAATTACGTAGCGTAATGTTATGATTTTAGTGGTCTGGTGGATTTTTTTTTTCCCTCTCCCTTTCACATGAAATTCGGCACTGACCTTTCTCGCTCAGTGGGGATTATACAACAGCGGTACAGTCTGAGAATTAGTCAGTTCAGCAGGTGTAACCCAGCTGTAACTGGGTTTGCTTATGAATGTTATCACTTAGCATGAATTATGTAAGAGCGTGTTATTAGATAGTTTCGAACTGCGGGAATCCGATTAGTCATAAGGCGTCGACAAATGCAAGCAATAACAGGAACTGTCTTGACTGACAGGCGTGACACTAGATTACATGTTACTATAAAAGGATAAAAATGTTATTCTTTAACGAAATTATTAAAAAAACCATTGGAATCGCTTGTGTAAATAAGAAATAACACAGTCAGGACATGCCATTATTGTCAAATAATGAACTTCACACGTCTCTGACTGCACTGATCAGAGACACGGAACTCGGAAACAGAACGTAACCTGTAACAACTTACACCAAAACACCAAAACATTATCAACATATCCTTCTGATGAATTTCTGAGTGTTATGTACTAAGCACCTCCAGTCGTCTAGCCATCACAGATTGGTCCTTCTGCAAATCACTCGGATAATGAGACTTGCACATTTTTCCTGCTTCCAACACGTCCTGCTTCCATTTTTCCTGCTTCCACAATAATTTGCAGGTCCATGGACGGCGCACGGACTCCACAAGCTTGCGGAAAAAAGGCCAAACCCATCAGAATGCACGCAGGACATGAACTGGTGTTAGTTATCAGAAATGAGACACACATAGTGTTCACCTGTCAGAGCTGTTTGTAGATGTACCAGGGGTCCCATGGAATGCCAGCTAAACAAAGTTCATATCATTATGGAGCCACCACCAGCCTATGTATTTTGCACATGCTGATCTGTACTGGATTTTCTATCTCTTTAGTATGGATTCATGTAGCAGGATTTTTTTTTTTTAGTATGTCAGATATGTAGGTCAGGTGGTTTTACTAATAGTTCCAGTGCACTCGGTCAGGTGGACTTTCAGAAATTTCCCCTGTTACCTTTTGAGTTGTTTTTTTTATCTGCGTATGCATCTGTTGCTGGTTATGCAAATGACTGAAATGTTGGATGAAGCAGGAAAAACTGGTTCACACAGAGAACATTTAATATAATTTATAAATGACTCCATCAAACAACTATGTGGCCAGCTAATAAGGCTGCCGGATCCGCTGGTAGACAATGATGAAGGCTTCTATGGTATAATGTCATGGATGGTGTAGAAAAGTCAATGAGTAATTGTCGGTAAGTAAATCTTGGGCAGGTGATCAAATTGCTGCAGTGGAAGTTCCCTGCACACCTCCTCAAACCCACATAACCTCAGTAAAGACCTCAGTAATTAGAAGGGAAAGCTTCAGTCTGAACAGGAAGTGAGTAAAAAAACATTCAGTGTGAAGTATTTAAGAAATCAGGCAGTTTAGGGACCTGAAAGCTAGGCTTCTGGGCTCGTCGCAACCTTCCAGCGACCTGTCGCTTCGTTTCGGCGTAAGAGCCCTGCGAAACTTCTCGCACTTTCAGGAAACCAAGAGCCAGAGCCATCAGCTGTTATTCTCACTGTTGTTGTGATCATGCGGCACTTTCGACTTTGGATGAATCGAAATAAATTCGGTGTGCGCAAGGTGTAAGGTTTCTGTTTTGTCCATGGGAGTCATTTCGGGTTGTGCTTGAGGTCACTGGGATGGGATTTCAAATGATAATCAACAACTCTTTGCCGAAGTGTTGGCTGTTTGCCTCTGATTTTACGATAAATACAAATCCATAACGTTTTTTTTTGGGGCGGGGGAACTGTGTAGGGATTTAAAATTACAATTATGACAAGTAGGATATATTTGATATACTTATAGGAGATAATATTAAAACTACAAAACCACCGACTGGTGAAACTGAATTACATGAATAATCTCTTTACAGTGGCACCTCTTACAGGGTGGGATAGCAAGTAAATAGTCAGTTCTCGAAGTCGATGTGTTGGAAGCAGAAAAAATGGGCAAGCGTAAGGATGAAAGTCACTTTGACAAGAGCTAAACTGTCATGGTTAGACAAGGAAGAACAAATGGTGACCCGATGAGAAGGTCATGGGTGTCCAAGGTTCACTGACATGTGTACGGGGTGAAGGATAGACCGTCTACTCCGATCCTATAGAAGATCCACAGAAGGATCTGTTTCTAACACCTTTAGCAGGCTTGTAGAATCCATGCCTCAATATTACGGCTGATCTGTGGACAGTGCCTGGACATAAAAAAAAGAGACACTAATATTTTGTCGAACACTCTGTAGCTTTACTGACTGTGCACATTTGCTCTGGTGGTATCTTGTTATGGCAGCCATTTGTAGTGTCACAGCATTTATTTTTATCCCAGAGTTGCGTTTATTTTTGGACGAGATCTTGTTGCTGATGCTGGAGACGAACTGCACGGTAAAGTATTTTGAGACGTTTTTTTTTAAATATAAAGAATGATAGCTTTTTTATCCATTTATAGTTTTGTTTAATCTTGCGGTAGAAAATAGTTCCCGTTATCACTTTTGTTATAGCAGCTAACGGTCATTTCCACATCAGCTTCTCCTTTCTTCTTCTTCTCTCTCTCTCTCTCTCTCTCTCTCTCTCTCTCTCTCTCTCTTTCTCTCTCTTGAAGTTAATGAGGCAAAAAAAAAACCATGCAGCTTGTTCCCAGGAAACTGAAACACCAGAACTCTCTGAGCAAAGCTCCTAACATTATATCAACAAATACAACCGAGAGTGTTGATGTAAAACAGAGAATTCCGTACTAGTTGGGAAAGTTCGTCAGCACCCTCGGACCAACAACAATCGAGAATTCAGCATCGTGAATCAGTGACATGGTAAAAAAAACACAAAAAGGGACAAGCTGTAATAAATCTGGGTGGCTTTGTGGAGTCTACAGAAGAGGAAAAAGTGTGTGTGTGAGAGAAAGAGTGGGATAAAGATGTCATTGCAACAGTAGAGTAGGAGGTGCGAGGCAAGGGCATGAGATAAAAAGACATTGTGCCTCTAACTAATGTGCCTGTGACAGAAAAGAAAATGAGGCAGAGGTCAGAGGAGTTTGATGTCATCGCAGGGTATATGTGGTGTGTGTCGGTTCACTGAAACTGTTATGTAAGGATGCGTGTGTGCATGTGTGTGTGTGTGTGTGTGTGTGTGTTGCTCAACCATGAAATGCATGTGCATGTGCAAAAGTGCATGTAGAGTTTAGTTTACCGATCCAAAGGAGCCATTTGGAGCTGATACTCTTGAGTGTCAGGTTTGCATATTTATACAGGCGAGCGGTTTCGGTAGCTCAGTATTGCAGCCGTCTGTTCTCGCCACCTCCGTGTTTTGGTTTTGTGGTCGCTTTCCGATTACGAGAGTGTCAGCTGAATCTGCTAAACTGCTTCCAGGCCACACTCGCATATTAGGAGCACCTAATCTGTCCGCCGTGTCTCTCTCGTCTGGTCGCGTCGACTCTGCTCTCACCAGGTCAGCACTTTCACAACAGAGACACGATTTTGATCTGCTTTTCGCCTATGTTGAGTTGTGTAATTCTGACTTTTTTTTTTAAACCAAAGCTGATGTGAATTCTCATTTGGAGCACTTCAGATTTGCCAGGGGGTTGCCAGATCTCAGCAACTGAAGTGTTTCTATGTATATGGGTCAATGACGTCGAAGGTTTTCAACTAGCTAATTTCAAAATACTGAAAGTCTGAGCATTTTTTGTAATTGTTCAAATCTTAACATTGTGTGCACATAATATTAAGCAATTTTACTTTTTTTTTAATCCAGATAAATTGGCAATGACTTTACAAAATGTCATGTGGTGCAACCGTGATTTATCTTGAAATAAATGACTTGCCTTAACATGCCTAACATATTATTTTACAAGTTAATATAACTTAATATAAATATAACATGTTCACAACAGACAATTTGTCTTGTTTTTAGATTTAGTAATTAATAATCTTATATTTGTGTCGCCTTTTTAAACTTACTTAACATGCTTATATATCCTGTATATCACATTTTGAAACTGACAATTAATTTAAGCATACTGCATCAGTAATTCATATTTCTAGCCACATAAACTAGATATCATATTTAGAATGTAGTATAGTTATTTTCTTTCTTGGTTGCACCACATGATATTTTGACAACGCAGATTATTGCGATTAAAAAAATAGTGCCATTTGTAATTTGGCCCTGCGATTCACCCGTAGTAGAGGCTTGTCGCGCGCTGCTTCAGTAACAGTAAGGTTGTGTCTGAAATCGTATTTAAGCAGTACATTGAATGTGAAGCAGCGTGCACTGTTGTACCGTTACAGCAGAATGCAATTCCAGTATACTGCATATATATATATATATATATATATATATATATACACTGATGTACACAGAAAAACTTGTACACCTGTCTAATACTTAGTAGGTCCCTCACAGGGCCTGGACACATTTACATTTACAGCATTTGGCAGACGC
>JAOVVF010032547.1:0-10216 GCA_028565595.1 Duopalatinus emarginatus | reverse complement strand
ATGTAAAGAAAGAAAACAACTTACCTTTCAGTTGATGGATGTAAAAAAAATATTTTGTATGCAGTGAGTGATAAACGGCCACTGCTCTGCATATATATTGACTCCTTTGTAGTAAGGTCCTGCCCACAAACCAGATGTGCACATTTTGCAAATTTTTGCACCTTTCACATTTGTAAACATCTTTAAACTTTTTTTATATATATATATATATTTTCTTCTAATTATTTTTAGATGTTTACTTCTATTTCAATGTTCATAGCTTTTTTGTAATTTATATTTACATTTATTTTTATTTTTAATAGTTACTTTTGTGGACTGACAGTCAAAGGAATTTCTCTGCAGGTAGTACTATGTATGACTGTGTATGTGACAAATAAAACTTTAAATCTTAAACTTGAGTGTTTATCATGATCTCTAGTACGGCAGTCAAAAATATGTGTGCTTTTTATGGTTATTTGATTGTTTGTTTGTTTTTTATCCATGTGTAAAACTTCTTTTATTCATATGTTTCTATGATACTTTGAGCCTCATTATGTTTGCATATTTTGGGTACATTGCTATGGGCTGATAGGGGACATGGACAGCTTATCTATACTGATTAGGCATAACAGAAACAACTGCCTAAACAGCTGCCAAAACAGCTTTGACCTATGATGATGAATATGAACCACAAAAAAAAATTATAAGAGATGGTGACAAATAATAAACCCATGAGTAACCACTTGCATACCACATACTACCAAGTTCAAGTGATGACACCCAAACATAAAGTTGTGTATACACACAAGGGTGAGTCAAAAATTATCAGGCTGTAGAATTTCGTTTAATCAACTTTCAGACAAATACATTATTTTCAACATAAACTGCTTTTCAATACACTAAAAGCTTTATTTGCAAGCCACCAATGCACCACTGTCCTTACCCTTTTTATCAGATGTGAATCTTCATCCTCTTGGAGCTTCTTTCAGGGGACCAAACAGATTATAGTCTGATGGGGCAAGATCAGGACTATAGGAAAGATGCTTTAACACCTCGAAACAACGTTTTTGGAGAGTGTTGACAACATGGGCAGTGGTGTGCAGATATGTATAAAACAACACAAAACCCTTGGATAGCAGACCTTTGTTTTGTTTGAATTTAAGGCTTCAGCAAATCACAAGTGGGGCAACATTTTTTGCACTGCAGTCACAAATGAACTGACATAACACATTTAAACCTGCACAGCAGTGACTGGGGAGACAGTGACCTAGTATGGAAAGCATTGATAAGTGCGGCCAACAGTTTTAGTATAACTGAAGTGCAGAACATTTTTAATTCCCCTTGTATATGTATGTATATAACAAAATAGTGAGCAGCTCCTGTTCAATATCTCTAAAATGTCAAATGATTCAAAATTGTATTACCTTAGCGTAATTGCATTATTTCTGAATTAAACAGTAGGGTATTTGCTCTTGTGTACAATTTAAAAAAAATGATAATTATATAACTATAACTATAACTTTTAAAATCTATAAAAAAACAGACCTCACACTGTGAACTCAGTGAAACTTAAGTCAGTACACCCTTACACCTTTCATTACTAAGACTCAAATATTTTATTTTTTTATACTTGTGTGTCCACCTTTATGTTTGATGACAGATGTAATCCTCCTCAGCATAGACAATACCAGTATTTCTGGAGAGATAGCATAGACAATACCAGTATTTCTCCGCTGCTCTTTGCTGGAGTGGTTGTGTTTCTCTACCTTTCTCTTTAAAATGCTCCAAAGCTGTTCTTTTGGATTCAAGTCAAGTGACTATCAGGATTTGACTTTATAGCAGCGCGAATAGGTCACGTAAGGCTTTGCCATCGTTCCCTTGTCAAGTAACTCTAAGCAAACACCTGAGCGGTTCTTTAGGGTTGTTTCGTATATTTTCCATTTTGTTTTCATTTTGTGCTTGTTTTTTGTCTGTATTAAAACTCTTTCCTACACTTGCATCCAACTAAGGGGAAGGTGTTTCCTGGTCACAAGTATGCTGTGTGCGTTTGGCTGCCGCTTTGCTCCAGTCTTGTGTTTAGTTTGCCGTTAACGACGTTTACCATATTGTCAGTCACATCGGTTTAAACTTTATTCTTGCAATAAAGTAGATCTGAAAACAGTATTTAAATATCAATAGCAACTTTTTAATTTAATGTGTACACAACTGCATGGAACACACAGCTTATTTTCGTACCACGACAGATATTTTTGTCTCAGTGTAACTTTTTTTTTTTTAAAGTCAAGTGAGTCTTGTACATTAATCTACACACATATATCTCCTAAAAAAAATTTACCATTGTGCCACCATTCGCTGCTCACATGACTCCCGATGAGCACTTTACCCGCACTTCTGGGTTATAATGGAGATTATTTAAGCCCCAGTATTTTCCTATTATGTTGCATCTTATAAGATTTATGTTGGGTTTTTCATTCATGTCCGCCTGGTTTGGTTTTGGATTATTTTCCATTTGTTTTCAGTTTGTGTTTTGGAATGTTTGTGCTTGTTTTTAATAAAACCCTACTTGTGTCCCACCCAGGGCGCAATTTACGGGGGGAATGGGGGCTGACCCCTATGATTAAGACTTGAAGAAGTAACAACTCGATTTACATTTATATATTCTTCGCACCTATAATGTTAAATATTACAATAAATTTACAGGATCCATGCCTAGGGGAATCTTGTAATATAATTTTACAAACCCCTAAAGTGGATTATACCATTCCTTGTTAGTAATTATCCTTCTCGTCTATTGGTCACGTGCCTTGCGTCTTCATTAAGGTGCACAAACCGCCAGTGTTGGGGTAATCTGATGACTTTATTCAGTGCTTTATGAAGTAAGGTAAAGGATTACAGATCAATATTGCGTAATCTCGTTACAATGACTAATTTTATAAAGTGGTTTGCCAAGTTCACCAATTAGGCTTATTTTTTTGTCACTTAAAATATAATTATTTAAATTCATGGCTTGTGTTTTTGTTTCTAGTGTGTATATGTTTATTTGGAGTTTTAAAGTGAAATTAATTGTTTATTATAAGTGACTTTTTGTAAATTATCTTAATGTTTCCTAACTTGGTATCTCTCTAAAATACCTGTGTAATAAAGCTACTGTTTCACAATCCTTGTAACACACAAAATAAGTCAGAATTGCACCACTTATGCTTCAGAAGAGTTTTCAAATATCATAGATTTAGTGGACAACTGAGGAAAAAAAGTGTGTAAAAAAGATTCGACAAAAAGGGTTAGACTTTAACCTCTGACAAGGATTTATTATTTTAAAAAAATCATTTTAAATGCTGGAAGTATTTTCTAATCGTATCCTTTATAGACTTTAAACAATTTTACATTTATAAATATAAAAATAATTAGGAAAAATGCATATTAGTTTATAATAATAATAATAGTAATAATAATAATACTATTAATAATAATAGTAAACATAATAATATTTAATTATTGCATATTTCTAAAGTCATTTTCTTTTCATTTATACCTGTAAATATAAATTTTGTTTAGACTTCTTTTTTTGCCTTATATAATTATAATTTTTCACTTGCCTGTCTACTTTCCAGCAGTGTTTTGAAGGAACACCAAAGAAGTTTCGGTAACACTTTGGTGGTTATTACCAGGTATCTTACTAACATTTTACAAACACACGTAACTAGGTTCCAAATCCATTGTATTTCTAATTGTAATTATATTATTATATTTAATTACATAGTTGATTTTAAAGTATGGCAGTTTATGCAAGTGACTGACCATAATAACAATCAGCACATACTTTGTAGATATTTTATACTGTTTAGCCTGTGTGTACCGAATCATTATATGTGCACAGCTGGCTCATGATGAAATGTTTCTCCTGTGCTCACATGGGTACGGCAGGGAATTTTTATCATTGTCTTCCCCACTTTCCTGCTTCCTAAGCTCATTAGACTTACCTTTGGGTAGTCCTGTTCACGCAAGAGGTCCTCAGCATTTAACATTCTTTGAACAACACAGAAAATAATGTAAATATGCACCCCCAGACTTTAACCCTCAAGTTTTATGTTAGTGCAGCTTAATACCCAGTACTTTGTATCATACCTGTAAGTACCCTGTAATATTGGAATTGTGGGCTGTAAATTAAAGTGCAGCTTCATACCCAGTATTTTCCCGTATCATACCTGTAAGATACCCAGTTATAACCGTAAGAAACCCAGGAATAACCACATATTTCTAGTATCATCCCCATAACTTACTGTTTACTTATGGTGTGTGTTATTTGTAAAATGTTTCTAAGATACCCAGTAATAACTACATATTTCTAGTATCATACCCTCTACTTATGGTATCTTACACCGTACTTACTCTGTACTTATGCAGTAATATGCGGGCTGTAATTTAAAGTGTTACCGAAGTTTTTGTTGGTCTTTATTTTTCTAATGTTTGATAGCTGATTGATTTGTTCTAAGAAAACAGCACCACGAAGAATTTTTTATACATTTTATACATGTTTTATACATTTTATGCATGTTTGGTGTTGCTACTGTTGCTGCGTTTGTTCCTAAATAAACCACTAAAAGGATTATTGTCTCATCAATGATCTTTTTCGCACTTTCCCAAATTTTTGTAGATTTGTTTGTATTTTAGAATGCAACTTAAAAGTAAAGTAATTAGTAATCGGACTGCATTTTCCAGAAAGTAATCAGTAAAATAATCCCATTACAATTTTAGTTAAGTAATGAGTAATCAGTAATGCATTACTTTTTTTAAGTAACTTCCCCAACACTGCAAGCTGCACAGGCCAAGGCTCTGCGTCCAAGTAGCTGCTATCTGCCTATCTTAAATACACTTTATTACCTTCAGTAAATCACTCACATGACGATGTTAGATTAGATTGTTTGAATTTACCATTCCTCCTTAAATGCTGCTGTGGCAACACAGGCTTCAGACTGAAGATCCACCTTTTAGGCGCTTTCAACTTAACATCTTAACTGTGCACCTTTTTAAGGTGGAAAGGAAAATGTGAACATAAAACTTAAAGCTTCGGCATACTCTGGTGGCTGTAGAAGTGAAAAAAATTGGTTACCCAGATGAGTAGTTTAGAATGATTATAATTTATTCAGAATTGATTAACACATGGGAGAATATGAATATAATTTTCAAGAAAGCGGATGACAGGTAGCATCCAGTCGCATTGTGTGTGTTGCTGTGGAATTGACTAGCTGGTAATTTTGCTGTGTGTCGTGTTGTTGTGTGGTATGAACCAGACATTACAGTAAGGAAGCAGGACACTGTAAGGATTGTAAGACTTCAGCTCATTAAAGCACTTATCTGTGCTGTACTGGTTTCCTTTACACCCTGAAGAAAACCCCCCAATTTGTCATTGTATAATTCGCACCCTGGTCCTAAACCTGCTTTGTGAGTATTCTTATATACACTCACCTAAATTATTAGGCGGGCTCATGCCTAAATCTATGGACCCACTCCAGTTTGCATACCAACCCAACTATTCTACAGACGATGCCATCACCCATCTACTGCACACAACATTTTCACACATAGACACTTGGAAAGGGATAATTATGTTTAAATCCTTTTTGTCGACTACAGCTCAGCATTTAACACTATTATTCCCTCCAACCTCACCACAAAGCTGGAAGACCTGGAACTCCACTCATCCCTGTGTCAGTGGATCTCCAACTTCCTGACTGACAGACCACAAGCTGTGTGTGTAGGCAAACCGGAGCCCCCCAGGGTTGTGTCTTCAGCCCTTTGCTGTACTCACTGTACACGTCTGATTGCATGCCCACTTCCAGCTCCACCACCATCATCAAGTTTGCTAATGACAGTGTGCTAGGCCTGATCTCAGACAATGACAAGAAGGCCTATCTAGAGGAGATTGGAAACTTGGAGATCTGGTGCCAGAACAACAATTCTAACCTCAACATCAGCAAGACAAAGGAGCTTATTGTAGACTGCAGTAAAAAACAGCAGGAGCTGTCAATGCAGTCACAAAGAAGGCCCGTCAGCGTCTCTACCTCTATATATATATATGACATAACCTATAAAAGATATAGTTACAAGTATAGAGGCACTGACACCATATTCACAATTCTCCCCTTTTACATAAAGCTGGTATTCAAGTAGCCTAGCCAGTATCTGTCAGACATGCCGTGTGTGCTGTTCTCACTTTTGGTTTGCCAGAAGATCATGTGGTCATGTTGCTAAATCTGGGGCAGGATGATGAGGTTTTTTGTGAACATCATGAACAGGAAGGACATGATTTCATAATGGAAAGCACTCACTTGCATTTGCAGCAGGATTCCACATTGTGTGACTATACCCTTACCAATAAGTCCTCCACTGATGACCCTGACACAGATTTTCTGCTGCAGTGGTGTGGTTGGGAAACTTACCTTTTGGCAGTTTTGGCATCAAAGAAACTTAAGTTAACCATGGAATCAGTCAGCCAATCAGGGCAGGGAGAGAAAACACATCTCTTGAATGCATAATCTGAACCATAAGCACAAGGGCTCACTGGGTTTAAATGCAGTCATCCTTTGAGGCACCACAGTTGAAGTAGAGCCACAGTTGTCGCTGTGTGTTCTCAGGCAGGGCCAAGCAGACAAGTACTGTAAGCATGTTAGCATTGAGCTTCTCTCAAACCATGGCTTTCAGCACACGATTATTGCATTTTACCTTTTTGCTGAACAGGCCTAAAGAACTGTGATTTTGCTATGGTCAGATTCCTTCTTTTGTTTGAAGAAATACAATGCACATTGAAGCAGATGACCTTTACACGCTGACACTTCTCCAGTATAGAGGGAACATGACCTGGGCACCTAGCCTGAGGCGCAGCTACAGCTTTATGGAACAAGGGTGTGGGCCTAAATGTTGTTGATTACAACTTATTAACAGGAACTCTACCTACTGAGACATAAAACAGTGTTCTCTAAAAGGACGATGCTGTTCAGTGGACCTTTTCAATATTCAAAATCTTTTCATATCTCTGCCAACAAATATAGACCAATTGTTTTAAATCTAAACAGAAATTGTAAAACAGCAAGACACTGTAAGATTTATATCTATATATTATATACTATATATTATATATCTATATAAATGTGTGTGTGTGTGTGTGTGTGTGTGTGAAAAATTAAGAAATGAAAAATAGGCATTATTATTATTATTATTATTATTATTATTAACACAGAATCCAGAATCTGCTATTATAATAACTACTTCTTTACCAGCTCTTACATACTATTTTTTTAGTATTAAATATTTTTTTTACAATAGCACATGACTAGCTAACTATAACATCAACACTGTTAAAAAAGGTTAGTGATCATTTAAACCAGTGAATATAAAGATAAAATAACTTACAGCTGTTTTTTTGTGGGAGGATTGTAATTTCATTTTCCCATATAAAAACACAACACTATTTCTTGTGTTTCATTATTTTGCACAAGGGATGACTGCAAACATTGTGTGCCCCTGGAGGACCACAGCATCATAGTCATAGCCAATGTGGGGATGGGGAATATAGAGCTGGATCCCTTGCTTGGGGGGCTGCAATCTGGTAAACACCCGGGCTAGAAAACCACATGGGGTCACAGCTGAAGCACTGCAAGGTGGCTGGGATGGACTGTTGTGTAGAGTGTGGGAAGAACCGACCCCCGGCCAGAAAATTTGCCAGTTTGCAAAATAAAGCACTGATCACCATGCATGGAGCTAAGGGCATGGGACACTAAGAATTAGTAAAGACCCAGCAGCTGTTACAATAGGGATTTTTTGAGGTTTGAGACATCACACTGCACTAAGCTGTCATCATGCGGTGCAAGCTGTTTTGGTGACAAGCTGTTTTGTTACCTCTTCAAGCTATGTGTGTGTGTGTGTGTGTGTGTAAATAACACCCATGCTGTTTTCTCTGTTAATAAAGCTCTTATGCTTCTTTTTGAGTGTTAAATGTTCTCTGTTTGTGAGCTGCTTAATAAGCTGTTACTTTGTTCTTGAACCAACTGTGTTGTGCCAGAAAGCATTTAGTGCACAGCCCTCCAATCCAACATTACTGTATTATTGGTACATTAAATAATCATCTGCCAACGCATCAATGCATCTTTTCTCTTTTTTTCAAGGCAAACCTTTCTTTGACAATGAAATCACAAGCCTCTTTAAATCAGATCCACTAATAAAGTATTTTTATTTATTTTATTTTATTTAAAAGTTTAGTTGATGCTTTATGGGGTAAGTGCGTGGGTCTAATGTTCCAGTGAGTTAAAGGAACTGAAACCCTACCTACTAACACATAAAAGTTGCTGTTTAGTGGACCTTTCAAGTATGCAAAATATCCTCCTATCACTGCCAACAAATATAGACCTAACAACTTCTCAGAATTCAAGAAAGAATAAAAAATCAAGGCGAAATAAAAGTAAAAATAAAAAACAGAGTTTTATAGCCTTGTCTTTTGTCATCAGATATATCCAGTTGCACTGTGGTCATCCATAATAAAAAAAAAGGCATGAAGACTTCATAATCCGCTATTTACTAATTTAACCAACACAGCCTAAATTTGTTTAATAATTATATATAAAATTAATTTTAATAAGGAGATAATAATATAAAAGGCTGAGACTATAGAATTGGTTAAAAATCAGTACACTGGGACAATGTAATTTTTGTTCTTGCTTGCATTACAGCAGCTTCTCCTTCTCTATTATTATCTTATTCTCTTTAGCATCACACCAAGAAAGCAGAAGGATGTTTTCTTTAACCATCATGTGTTTTTTATTCATTTATTTATATAGTGACCATACCAGTTAAGCTGGTAAGCTTAAGCTGACTTATAAGCTGATAATGAGACTTTTATCAAGCTACTTAATGCCGTACCATATGCTGAATGTGGGGTCTCTCTCTCTCTCTTTCTTTCTTTCTTTTTTCTTTCTTTCTCTCTTTCTCTCTCTCTCTCTCTCTCTCTCTCTCTCTATCTCTCTCTCTCTCTCTCTCTCTCTCTCTCTTTGTTTGGTCCACCCCTGGTATATACATGGACTGTCCCATAGTGCAAGATACATGAAATAAAGATATTTTACTTTTAGTCTGTGCTCAATTAAAAAATAATACTAATAAATGCTAAATGGAAATAAACACTGTGCAGTTTTTAGATAAGAGATGTGTTTGCTTTTTCCTGTAATGAAGGAGGAACAGAAAAAAGGAACAGAAAAAGCAGATTAAAAAAAACGGCTGATGTTGTTGTTAATGTTCTACGAATTCTAAATACAGTCTCATGCATTCTTCTAGTGGCTTAGTGCTTAGGGAACCGGTTTAGTCACCAGAAGGTCCCGAGCAAGGTACATAACTCTCTCAACTGCTCCCTAGGCACCATTGTTTGTGGCTGCCAAAGCTAAGCGCTCGCTTCGACAGAGAAATCTGGTAGACTTCAGAACAACAGCTCTTTCACATGATGAGCAGCCACTAACATTTTTCAGTTCAGATTCCAGTCTACCACACTCTGATCAAGGTGAATGTAAAGAAGGCAGCTGGCCCTGATGGACTGCCTGGCCGAGTGCTTAACGTCTAGAGTCCTGCAGCCACAATAACCTGGTGCTGAACACCCAGAAGACAGTAGAGATTATTGTGGACTTTAGGAAGCACACAGCCCCTCTTCCCTCCATCATCCTGAATGACACCCCCATCACCACAGTGGACTTATTTTGCTTCCTGGGAACTACTATCACCCAGGACCTCAAGTGGGAGCCCACCATCACCTCTGTCATCAAGAAGGCCCAGCAGAGGATGTACATCCTACGGCAGCTGAAGAAATTCAACTTGCCAGCAAGGACCATGGTGCAGTTCTACACTGCCATCATCGAGTACTCCATCACTGTGTGGTATGCTGGAGCCACCAACAGGGAAAAATAGAGACTACAGTGTATTGTGCGCTCTGCTGAGAAGGCTGCAACCTCCCATCTCTCCAGGACCTGTACACCTCCAGGACACTGGGGCGTGTAGGTCGGATCACAGCCGACCCCTCTTATCCTGGGCATAGACTGTTTGACCTTCTCCCCTTAGGCAGGAGGCTACGGTCCATTCGGACCAGAACCTCTGCTATAAGACCAGTTTCTTCCCCTCTGCTGCTCGACTCATGAACAATAACCCTAAGACTGTTACCACCACCCTCCACAAACACTCATGACCCTATGTGTATGCACCTGTT
>JAOVVF010032546.1:0-10221 GCA_028565595.1 Duopalatinus emarginatus | reverse complement strand
TACCTGTAATACTAATAACCTTGTAAGTCGCTCTGGATAAGAGCGTCTGCCAAATGCCGTAAATGTAAATGTATCCATTATAAATCCTACATTAGCTATGTACACAACACTAGCCATAAACATCAAGCAGCCACAATAAAGCATATATTTATTATTGAACAGAAAAAAATCTTTATATCAATATTCCAAGTTAGTTTCTTGTGAAAAATACATAACTAGTCTCCCAAACTTCTAAAGCCTAAAACTACATGTGTCCTTTTAATCCATTTCCAGCAAGCACATAACATTTAACTACAGTTAGTTTGTGGTTCCACTATGGTTAGTTTTGCAAGAACCTTCTCTGAACACTTAGAGAAGTAAGTGTTCGTAGGTGGAATGTTGTTATAATTCTTATAATTCTTGTATTGCAATGGTTGGGGAATGTTAATACAACCAAATAGCAAAGTTTTCCAACAGGTCTCACAACTGTTATGAGAATGCCCCATAAACAAAAGCATGCAACCAAAAATTAACATTAAATTTGTCTAAAAACATTTTCTGGGAAGCCACACAGCAATCGAATTAACCTTAACATTAACTTGACCTTGAACTCTGACCTTAAAGAAAGAATAATACTGTGAAAAGAAATTATAATTAGATTTTAGAACTGTGGTATACAAAAGCATGTAAACAAGTGTGCTTAAAACATGACATGCAAAAACTAACAACTAAGCCTTGTAAATAAATAAAAATAAACACTGAGTCAGAGGAACCTGTATGAAAGACCTGATGACCTGATTCCTTCATACCTGATGAAGGAAAACCTTGGGTATGTCAGAGCAAAAAAACAAAAAAACAAACAAACAAAAAAAAACAATACAGCACTCACATTGATATATTAAGCATGTGCATCCCATTTTGGCAAAGAAAATCTGAAATAAATAAGAGCAAGTCATTGTTTATGTTGGAATTCTGTTTTCTGAATTCCAAATGAAACTTGGCATGAAACCAGGCACGAAAGCATCAGGAAACATAACTCTCCAGAATAACATGGGCATAAAAATAGAAATATTTAAGTACATTCCAAGAAACTAAATTGCAACGTACTTAAAAGTGAGTTATTAGGTAATTTATCTATAATACTTAATAAATTAACAAATATGTATGGGAATCTTATAAAAACATGAAGATCTGGGGAAAATCTGATACATTTTTTGCACCAAACCTCTTTGTTCCTCTATGATTTTGTCTGTAATGTCTCAGGATATCATCTACATTGATGCCAAACATGAAGAAAATCATTCAGATTCATTCTATTTCATTTAGGACATAAGCATGTGAAACTGCATCTGATTGATACATATATTGACATTTCTACTGACAAAAAATTTAAGATTTTACTCAAGTGGTACCTGAGACCTGATATCAGTCTCCTGTTATCCTGACCTGATAAGTGACCATGGTGATAAGCTGAATTATAATAGTGATTATTTCTGTTTAAAGCTGTTTTACATTCACAAGGGCAAATGTGCCCTGGTGATTTAGAGCTTTTGCTTTTGCTGCCCTCTTGTGTACATTTCGAGTAAGAGTTTAAATTGCAAGACAAATTCTGTCCTCTTCCTGTCTTCATAAGTGATATATAATTTACCTAGACATGTTGGCCAGTTAGTAATTTATCAGAACTATTTTTAAATGAATAAAATGTGCTTCATAAATTAATTTTCACTCTGATCTCCCTGGAGGCTTTTTCTTTATCTACTGTTTAGTTGGACCAACTATTAAGTTCAGTTAAATAAACAAAATGAAATTATAGTGCAATGAACTAATGAGCTAATGGTAATTGTAATACCAAACATATGAAGCAATGATACCTACACATACCTAGGTTAGCCTATGTAATAATTCATACCATAATAAACTATAGGGAAACCAAAAAAACCTCCAAGGAACTTAAATCCAAAAATAATTCTGGAAGCCAAAAGTTCTTATCTAGGTTAGCACAGAGACAGTCAAGGGACTAAAACCAGAAATGGAACATTTTATTTTAATACAGCAAATAAGGAAAAGAAAGTATCATCCTAATGTAGTAGAACTTATGGGTACAGTGTAAAATATGACACATACAGAAAAATAACAACTTGTAAATAAGTAGAGAGGGGAACCCGCATTAAAACTTTGATGACCTAAGAAATGAGCATAAAGGAAAATGTAGAGCAAGAAATATGTTTAAAGGAGGGTTCTGTGACACTTTCAAACTGTACAATGTGAACCATATTCTTTGTGTACACACTGTACACTTTTCAGATCAAAGACATTACATGGTAACCATGCCTGTGCTTCCTACAGGAGAAGATTTAATTAAGTCTGTCAATACATTTTCTATGGACCTTCTGTATTTTATCTCTTTATATATTTATATCTTTTTGACCCAGAACCCTCCTCTTTAACTTTCTGAATTAAAGCATTCTTAAATGGCACCTGCAATATTTTGGGAAAATTATTTCATGGTTCTTTCCTACAGTACACTTAAGGTCATCTAGCTCTTTAATGCTCTGGTTAGAGCTTAGAAGAAAAAAATTATTTATTTAATAATTCCAATCATTTCCCCCCCTTTCGTGACTTGACAAACTTTTAAATGCGTCCCTAGCTGGTGTCAACGCTGACGATAGATAATTTCAATTTGGCTATATTTCAAAATCACTTCTACTTTCGTTTTTACCAAATGTAATAAATGAACCAAAATCTCTAATAAAAACATATGCTTGTGTGATTATTAGTATTGTGACTGGTATTATATGTACATAGTGAGTGTTAGTGTTATAATGATTCTAGATAAATGTATTTAAGAATTAATCAAATACCTAAAACTACAGCATGAACCGATCCTTAATCATTAAACATCAAAACATAAATCAAAAGCAAAATTAAATCATCAAAAGTTAATTATCAATCAAACTTAGAGTTGAAATGATTGTCTATTAAACCAAAAATTAAGGTTAAATTGAAATAAAAAAAAATATGCACTGATATCTGAGTGAATCTCTTTACATTTCTTCTACAATTTACCATCCATAATCCAAAATACAGAGCACGTAGGAATTTCTATTTTTTCCACTATAGATAGCAGATTGATATGAAATGAAAATGAACTATTTTGTCTTACTGTGTTTGCACAGAGAAGGCATGTAACCTCCGGGAAGCAGTTAGGGGAGTTAGGTGCCTTGCTCAAGGGCACCTCAGTCGTGTCTTGCCCAGGGTGGGGATCGAACCCTTCCGGTCACGAGACCGGTTCCCTAACCACGAGGCCACGGCTGCCCCTAGACATGCACTTTATACAAGCATTTCCATGACAAAAACTGTCAATGATATGAATATAAAATAAAAACTAAATAATCAAACAAAGCACAAATACAATCTAAATTTGTAGTTACAAATATATACATATTTATTTGACATTCCTTATTCCAGTAATTTAACCAACATGAAGAATACAGGAAATCAATATCCTCTGTACAGCAGTAAACAGTATTGCAAACAAATTACAGCTCAGCTGTGTGCCATTACATTTTTAGGAGGATGTACATATTAAAAAATAAAAAGGAAGGCAAACTTGATGGACACAACCACTTATTCAAGAAAAAAAGAAATATATTTACATTAAGATGCAAGTGTGTTCTTCTTCTGTGTTTATGTCAGTAGTATCTCATGATATCATTTACACAGAATCCTAAACAAACTAGAAAAAAAATATAAAAATCAAATAACCCTTAGTAGATACTTTACTATATATGTGTAGTCGGGCCTATTGGTATTTTACCACTGATTGACATTTTGTTCTAAAATTAATTTTCTACAGCCCCCCCACCCCCCACTGCAATGCACACACAAACACAATTTTGTTAAAATTACAATAAAAATGGGATATTGTCACTTAATCAAGTTAATTCAGGTAGTTCTCTATTTTAGTGTTTTGGTTTTGCTGCCCTCTGCTGTGTTTATGTTTATGTCCTCTGTAAACATAATTTTAGGATCTGCAGTGCAAATTAGCTAATTGAAAAAATAACAGTTTTAATAAAAAAAATTGGCATATGTATAACTGGAACACAATGCAATTGGCATATTAATACAATTAAACCAGTTTAATGTCTCTTTGGGAAAGATTTTTTAAACAGATGGTCCCTGTTTTTTCTGGTAAATGCTCTCATACTTTGTAAAGACTCCAGTTGTACTCATCTCTTCCAGTCTGTGCTATCCATTTATGGTGACTATAAAAAGTCATTAATGTCACTGGATACTGTAAAGAAATTATTAAAACATTAGTACTATAAAGTTTTAATATTTCTGAGAATGCAAATCTAAAAAAACGCAAATCCTTAGTGAACATGCTTTACTAATTTACATTTCAGTAGGATACAAAGCTATACATTTATCACATTCTGTCAGGCATGTCTTCAAACACGTCCAACAAATCACAGTATTTGTTTCTCATACAGAAAAAGAAAGCACAACTTCTTACAGAACACCTGGTAAAAACTGTAGGTCACATCATCAAGCTCTGGGTTTTTCTTTATATTGCTATATTAAATCGCAGAGCTTGGATGAATCTTTCTGGGACCTGAGCACTCCAGAATACTAAACTTTCATATTTCTGCTTTTGAAAAGGAAGTCACACGTCTTCATGATGAAAGAATTTTGTGCATGTCTTCAGTAAGCAGCTGGTTGCTGATTACTGTTGCTGATTACTAATAACTGTGCAACACACACAAAAAAACATGGTTATGCACTGTAAAAACATGCAATATGGATAAAATACTCACAATTTGGATGTAGCTGTTCAATGCTGCCCCACTGTATCAGATTGGTTCCAATGGCTTGTGGATCTTGCTCAACCTCTAGATGTCTGTCCTGCATTTTTTTCGTTTCCTCCAGTTTTTTATTAAGCTCATCTTCCCTTTCTTTGTACTCATTCAAAAGGTCAATTCTTGTTTTTTCCCATGATTCAAAATGAATCTTCATAAAGTACTTATATGCACATGGGATAAAAAACTTGCTCCTTTTTTTACTTATTATTTTCTCAACTTTTCCAAATAGCTCTCGAACACTCACATCAGTGTTCTCCAAGCGGTGACACCGATCTTCACACATCGAAATAGATTTGTTCATGGAATTCTCTAAACCAAACTCTACAGATCCTTTAACAAACAGTACTATTGTGTAGTCTACAGCCTCATCACCAAATACTGATTTGATTGCATCTAAAAGGTAATGCTCTGTTTGAGTGTCATGTCCAGCTCTGATCACCAAAAGAAAGGCATGAGGCCCAGGGAACACCAGTGACAGACAGTGCTTCATTTCATTTTGGATTGGTTTGACCCCAGTGGAAGTAAACCAGCATGATTCCAAGTGCTTCAACCAATAAGATGGACTTTTTACCACACAGACATGTCTTCCTTGAACACAGTTTTCCTTCAGTTCACAGCTATTAAGATTAGTCCTTTGGATTTGCTGGGTCTGATAGGTCCTAAGTATGAAGTGACATGCATCATTCTTTGCAGTACTATCACCACCAATCAGTATTAATCTACACTGCTGACTGGGATCTGTTGAAAGTCTCACTTCCAGCAATGGTTCACCTGTCAAAAAGATAAATATTAAATAAAACCCAGATTTAATACTAGCTTTAAACTGCAAGAAATTCCATGAAACTGCATTTTATTTGTTTACACATGAAAGGTCAAATTACATCTTTATAAAGTGTTTGTAAAGAGACTTATTTCCTAAGTATATTTTGTTCAAAAGTGAGAGGTGAATGGATGTGTTTTTCAAGTGTTTGAAACGGCATATATGTAAGGATGTATTGCCTATATTTTGGTTAAATTAAAGTTGAAACAAATGTTAAAACAATTTAAAATAGAATGTCAAATTACTTTGACTCATGTTGAAAATACATCAGTATTTAACATGAGGAAAATAAGGCGAGTTTGACAGATTAATGGTAATAATAATTATAATTAATGGCATAATGTTTTTTTTTTCATAATACAGTTATAGCACAGAAAACAAGTCAAATTTTATTAGCTTACAGATTTACCTTAATAAATATTTTATTTGTTTATTTCACCTGATCAGAATGGTGCTGTGTTAAATCACCTCATCCAGCTAGTGTTAATCCAGCATGAACATTATAATTTAAAAAAACAACAACTAGTAGTATCATTAGAATAACCCTGTCAGGAAATATTACCACTTTATTCTTGCAATATTTTGATTTTATTCTAATGCTTCACTGGGGCGACACTAGAGATTTATGACTAGAGGGCTAAGTTTTGACTTGGGGGTCTAAACGTCAGCATCTTATGAGAATTTAAAAATCACCCAAAAATGTCTGCAGTATGAAACTGGCATCAAAATTTAAAACATATTTGGGGGCAATTAGCTCATAACAGAACATTTGTTTAAAGAAATGTGATCATTAAAAGTTTGTATTAAATACAGATTGTATATGACTTCATAACTGTCTACTGTCTTTATGACTTTATTACTGTTTATCCACAAATACGAGGTACAGATACATGCAGTATCTTACAGTATCAGGTCCTAAATAAACTACTCAAACACCTAGAATACAGACTGGTACAATTGGTACAATGTGCATCTGATCTGTAATTACATTCATGTTTAATAACCTGGATGGCTGAGTTTTAAGACAATGTGAAATGTGACAGCAGAGAGATTAGTTTCTTAATTCTTTTTTTTATTTTTTATTTTCACTTATTATAAACAGGTATCTTTGAAATACAGAGCCATAAAATCAGGAGAGGACAAGCCATCCATTTGTGTCTATCATGAATACTGTAATGTTTAATAAATAAACTGTTTAACTGGGTTTTTAATAGGTTAACATTACATTTATCAGTCATCAGGTTTCCTACCTGTAATGCATGTTTTACTGTGTTTGGACTAAATAAATAGATGTCTAATTTTTGCGTGGCTCTGTTGCAGAAATGTATAAATACATAGATAAATAAAAATCAGTAAACAGGCCACAAAGGCTTACCTCTCGTATCCCCTTGCTGTTGCATTGCTCAAAAAGACAAGTTATAATATAGGTGCCGTCAAAAACAGAGGTCAGAAACCTGCCCGCTACAATCTTAACGTCTCACAGTTTTACTTTCGGTTTTTAACGCAGATGCGCAGTAGTGTATGGAGTGCGAGGCTTGACGCAATCTGCACTATGGAAAACGCTCGGTCGCGCTGTCTACACTAGACGTTCTAGTGCGCGTTTATACCGTGTTTTACGATCCACCGCTGCAACAGGAACGTAAGCAAAAGGGGAAAATAAAGACAACGAGCGATCTGACCAAAAAGCAATATGACAAAAAGGAAAAGCAATGGAGGGAAAACTTAGCCAGACATTACAGAAAAAAAGTAAAAACTCTAAGCACCTCTGAACATCGCTCCAGCTTCCTCACTAAGTGAGACTGAAAATTCCTTTCAGAATGGAGAGATAAATAGACAAGAACCCAAACATTTAAACAGTGAAAAACCTGAATAGTTTTGGAACTACCATTTTGGGTAGTTAGGCCCAAATTCACAGACAGGAAAACATGTGCATGCAAAATGCATGAGAACTTCAGCCTAAAAATAAAAGTGTCAGCAGCTTGGGATCATTAAAAAAGCAAACACGAGAGGCATTGTACAGTCCAGTGTGTGTGACACAAACAACATGTCCTGCATGTATAGCCGATGTCCAAACGGCAAAGAAAAGGTGTTTCCCACATCACTGGATCCTTCAACCACACTCCAGATGAAAGGTTGGTGACCCTGATGATTAAAAATCTCCCAAATTTTGCAGTCCATCTTTTCAACATCAAGCACCAATTTGTGGCACTCAAAACTTTGAGAGAGACCCTCTCAGAGACTGGTGGCAGTACATGTAGATTATGGTGAGAACTACAGCTGCAAATACAAACGTGAAATCAAGGAGACCTGTTTTAGAGGTATAAATCAACAAGTAACCCCCACACAGGGGTAATCTACCTCAGTGGAGGCAGGGTGGAGGCTTTTGCATCCATCTCACAATGTCTGCATCTGCATGGGTTTCAGTTGGTGACATGGAACTTTACAGAGGCATCCCATGGTAAGGGTGCACTAGACAAAGTAGGAGGTGCCTTAAAGAATCTTGCAGACAGAATTGTCTACTATGGAACAAGCATTCCAGATGCAGACACACTGCATATGACAAATACTTTCCATTATACTTTCTATAATGGAGCATTGTGTGTTAAGTTTGTATTCCAAGAACCTGTGCTTAACTGTGAATGTACTGAACTGCTTAACTTTACTCATTTCCAAAATATTCAACTTCATTTCCAAAACATAACTCTCATTACTCAAATTGTTGTTTATTTACAAATTAATTAATTATCAGAGAGTCATATTTTGTTTGTAATTATATTTAGATTATTTATAGAACTTCTTTATTTAATCTCTGTTTATGTAAAAAACAATAGTTTTCCACTGAATATCCTAAAAAAAAGTATATTTCAGTAATGAGAGAAATGTAAGAAATTTAAAAAATAACAAATCTAAAAAAATAACTCTACATAAATGTATGTAGACCTGTACATGAGTGATGCTAATCTGCTTTAAAAAAAAAAAAAAAAAAAATGTGTTATTACATCATATATTCGATGTAATGTCACGTTGTGGTAATGATACAATTCTTTCTGGACTTCATTCTTAAAATCAAAATAAATATGCAATAAAATCCAACAAAATGTTCTGAAATTAGTATTCACAGTAAGTTTAAACCTTAATTATAAAAACCCTTAAAAGGAAATTTGTCATTAAATCCTCTTTGAAAATTTACATATTGGACGCTCTCTGAATCAGGATTTCATAAGAATGACCCACATACACACACAGGTGAGTGCACACATAAAAACACACACACATGACAGCACAGAGAAGAAAGTGCACTTTCTAGTTAAACATAAAATAATTTTGTTTCACTATATTATATTCACTATTACATCACTTTGCTACCTACTTATAATAAGTCTTCCTTATGATTTTACCTAGAAAATAAATAGCAAAATTATATAAATAGGTAACTTTAAAATTCAATAAAATGAACAAATTAAATTATCAAATCACTTCACAAAATCACTGAAGAACAGTGTTCTAATTGTATTTTTTCATCCAATTATGTTCACTTGTGTTGTGTTTTGTGCCCCGATGTGTCTGTCTATATAAACCCTGTGTGTCTTTAGGTTCATAATACTAGGATTTCTGTGTGAACTTGTACCAGTCTGTGTGGACTCTGTGTTGGATATTTGTTGCAGAATCTGCCTTTTTTTTTTGGATTTGCTGTCCTGTCTTTCCTCTGTTTGTACCTAGCCTGATAACTTTTTGCCCATTTTGACCTTGGTGTTGTATCTCAACTTGGACTTGTTTGCTTTGCGTTTACTTTCAATAAACACCTACGTTTGTGTCTACCCGCACTTTGGCAGGTATCTTTATGCTCACATTGTAACACCAGTCAGTAGTACACATATAATCACATTTTATACATATGTTGTTTAGTAGATCAGCAGCAGTTGTTACAGCAGGAGTAACAACAACAATAATAAGAGAAGGGGCAACAAGCAAGAAGTATGTACAAACATATAAGAAGCATAAACATACATCATATAGCATACACAGATGGATAATTTAAAACAAAAAATAATGGTACATTACCTCCATGGATAATACTTTAAAAACAGATATTTACACTTTATATTAGTATGTATCATATGTGTGATACTGAGTGTTATTCCAAGGCATTTTCCCAAGATGATGTTTCCATCTTTAGAAGAATTATTTAACCATTGATATAGACCAATTGATATTTTTAGGTTGGTTTAAAGTTCACACTGAGTACCTGTATTTGCCCTTGCCCCACCCACATTCATCTCCAGTTCACATTCATTTCTTCAGAAAACCAGTTTCTTTGTCTCGTAGCCAGTCAGTAATTTATCAGCTTTCTCACATGATGACTTAAGCCTACAACGGAAAAACATAAACAATAATGTGTTGAGAATGTTGAGAAATACCAAATGTATTTTTGTATAATAGACAGTATAGATTTATAGCAGTTAATATTATTTGCTTGCTTTTGTAGTAAATTTAACAGACCATATTTTAAAGTAAAAGTTACTTACAATTCTTGATGGATTTAAATAGAAATTCTTTAGT
>JAOVVF010032543.1:0-10225 GCA_028565595.1 Duopalatinus emarginatus | reverse complement strand
CACAGCGTAGTGTCAGTTTAATGTTTAGTGTTTATATGACAGAGAAAAAGGAGACACAAGGCAATGGATAAGGTACGAATAAAAGAAGAAGAAATGCAGAAGGAGCTACAGGTCGATCCTGTCCCTTGTTTCTTTTGCCATTTCAAAGCACGTGCACGGTGCAAATGTGGCCTTTTTAAAGATTTGATTAAAGTGCTTTTAAAGTACCCATGCACTCCGAAACATGACTTTTAAATATCCATTTCCTCTCAGTTAATATATTCTGATTCTATGCAAGGGACAAATCATAACTCCATTAGCTCTAATGGCCTGGCCTGTTCCACTCAGTTGTGTGAGGACTGAGGACTGGTAGCTAATGTAATGGAATAACAATTACAAGTACGGGAGCTAGTTAGCTTGTTAAGTGCGTAAATACACACACAAAACACAATGTACTTATAATGTACCTTAATTTACTCCTGAAAGTAAACCAAACCCTTAATTTAAATCATGAGGTCCTTAATTTGGGAATTTCACCCTAAAATTCTCATTGCCTAACCCGTAAATTGATATTTTGAGGCCATGTTTAAGTGCTATTTCAGGGGTTAGTGTTAGCGTGTTTAACATTAACAAACCCATTTTAAGTGCATTGAAGTGCCAGAAAAAAATGGTCCGCTAGGGAGGCTGCCCAGGTACTAGTCCAGTCTCTTGTCATCTCAAGACTGGACTACTGCAAGTCTCTCTTGTCTGGTCTTTCCATACATGCCATCAAGCCCCTGCAACTGATCCAGAATGCAGCAGCTCGACTTGTCTTTAACCTCTCCAATTTAGCCATGTCACCCCCTTGCTGTGAACCCTTCACTGGCTTCCTGTAGCAGCTGGTATCAGATATAAAACCCTAAAGCTGGCCGACAAAGCAAAAACGCTTAAAGTCTGGCTCCTTTCTACCTGATGGCAATGGTTAAGGCCAAGTACGCACCTAGAGCTCTTCGTGCTTCAAGTACGACCCGACTTGACCCTCCGTCATTCAAGACACAAGGAAGGCAAACATCCAGACTCTTCTCTGTTCTGGCACCAAGATGGTGGAATGAACTTCCCCTAGATGTCCATACAGCAGAGTCACTTGCTGTCTTCAAACGCCGGCTAAAACTCATCTGTTCTACCAGCAATTAATTAAGCAGTGACTTGCATCGCCCTCATGTCTGTGTCACCTTCTGGTTCTCCCTTGTAGTTATGCTGTCTTAGCTAGTCTGCCAGAGTTTCTGCTTGCTCTCTGCACTCCTTATATTTTAAGTGACCAATACATAAAGATCATACTTAACTCTCGGTTTTCTCTTCTCATCTTCCATTCTATTGAGCTTCACCTGCTACACCTGAGGCACCAGGAGATACCAGCAACCCTGAGTCCTGATTCCTCCTGCTCCCCAAACCCTGTGTAATCTACTGTGATGCGGAGGTCAGACTCCTCTGTGGGCAAACACAGTGGTCAATGAGTGGTTTCGTTTTACTGTTAGATGTACTGCTGGATGTGTTTGTCTTTTTACGACAGATAGAGAGAGATTTACAAGCTCCAGGGTCTTTCTCCAGGATATTAATTAACCCAGGGGACAAAAATAGCTGTGAAATGTTTCATCTGGCCCGCAATCTGTGTATTTGTGGATTTATATGTATGTATGTATATACATATGGAATAGAGATTTTTTTTCTTTTTCATAAGCTGAACCAAATCTGACAGGCTTGAAATGGTGAGGAAAAAAAAAAACCTCTACAGCCCTTCAAGTTGACAAAGAGACGAAAAAACAAATGACAACAGTTTAAAGCTACATTTTGCTAAATCATTTTCCGCTCTCGGAAAACAATAGCGTGATGATTAATCAGTGAATTAGACTGGAAATTGTTGGGAAGAAAAATGCACAAGGCGCACAGCGAATTAAATTGCCATCATCTGAGCATGTATGCTACTCGATCATAGCCCAAAGATCTTTCCACTAATGTAACCTTTCAAAAGATTATGGCCTTATTATTCCACTGATTTCAACATATGCTGTTTATTTTAGTCGGCGGCGCTTTCGAGGTCACTGTCTCTTCGAGCTTGAACTGGCTTCAGAGTCATCTTTATGTAAACAGAAATACAACGTCTCCATTATGTCATGGAGATTCAATTATACAGACATCCAGATCACTCTCGTTTTGTGGACCGAGTCCATTTGGGGATAAGTCAGGAGGCAAATTACCTTTAATGTCTTCATGCTATGAATACTGCCTTTCATTAAAAGAGGTCAGACAAAATTTTACTGGGATCGTTTTATCTTTTGAAGGAAAGAAATATTGTAGCCGGATGAACGTCTGAGAGATAAGACTTTGGGAAGTGTAGCGTTATTTAACTGACCTGAGACGTCAGCTGGTGAAATTACAGGATGGACCCAAAGTTGACTGGTTTACCCTGGCGGCACTCAAAGAAATTATCATAATAATAAACGATCCAGTGGCGTCTACGAACCAGAAAGCCTTGTGGGGCACAATAAACTCTGTATGAGGAGGGTTTGACTTGTCAGTGAACCTACACACAAACTTACTTACTCAATAAATCCAAACACAAACGCACCACATCAGTGAAGTAACAAATCCACACATAAACCAGGAGATCGCAGAATACACCGGAATATGAGCGACACCACCAATAACGGATTCTGATCTCACACAACTGGTGTATTGCCTTCTATACATCATCACATTATCCAACGTTGCCAAACAGTAAACGATCTTTGTGGTCTGCTGCTGTATGCTGATGACTCATAAAAACCACAATGTTTTACATGTTTAAACAACCAAAGTGACACAATTTATTATAATGCCAAACACACTCAACAGTCACGTTCACTGAATGACAGTCTCTCATCTGGGTGAACTTATCCATAATGTTTCTGTAGACGTCCACCAACCTGTGAATGTATTCACTTTAGATTTAACTTGTCTTGCTAATTGTCTTGCTATTAGTAGCAGCGAACAGAACTGTCATGACTAGCACACGGCTTACTGAAAGTGTGTTGCGACACATGCACAACAGCTGTTTCGAATTGTTCACTTGATTGGACGAACCCTGACTGACTGGCGCACATTGGTTACTAAACAAAGACTGCTAGGGGAAGTACTGGCGTTCACATAACGGGTACAGGAACATGGTGGTTGGTGTGGTACAGTGGTAACATCATTGGCTCCCATGTGAGAGACCTGGGTTCGATTCCTGGTCTGTTCTGCACTAATATGGTTCCTTGGGCAAGACCCCTAACACTACACTGGCCTACCTGTAATACCAGTAACCTTGTAAGTCCCCCTGGATAAGAGCATCTGCCAAATGCCATAAATGTAAAATGTTTGGAACGTATCAGATAGCGAGATTGTCATCATATGTAATAAATGTTATAAAACATAAAACAGTATTACAAACAATATTTAGTTAGTTGTAAAAACTTCATGTCAAACTGCTTCACAGCGACCACTGGTTATCATGCAGTTGATCATGAGTTATCCATCCTAAAGACTCTCATCTGGTGGAGCACTTACTGTTAGAAAACCATTACTGACACTGGAGACTCCTTCCATCTTTATATATAAAGACTTAACCATATATAACCTGTCCTTGTGTTGATATAAATCTGTGATTCGAATTACACCTGCACTAACCGTCCAACCATAAAGTCAAGGCAGTGGTGGCTTCACAGTTAAGGCTTTGGGTTGCCGAACAAAAGTTCAAGGGTTCAAGCCTCAGCACTAGCAAGCTGCCACTGTTGGGCCCTTGAGCAAGGCCCTGAACCCTGTCTGCTTCAGGGATGTTTTATCATGGTTGTGGTATCATGGTGTTCTGACCCTGGCGTCCTAACAATCTTGGATGCGTGAAGAAAAGAATTTCAATGTGCTCTAGGTGCTGTAGTGTGTGTGTGTGTGTGTGTGTATGTGTGTGTGTGGGTCTCCTCAGATGATCGTTATACATAGATATTTCTGAACCCAGCTGTGTCAAGCAGCTAGCAGCTACATTTGGTCTTGCTATAAAGCACAGGCTTTATTACAGAACTTTTTTTTGTATAGTTATGGCCAGATCAGGTCCTCCATTTTCACCAACATCCCATTCAGCAGATGATGTAGGCCATCTGGTATCTCAGATAGGAGGATTGTCCATAGTCTGTTTTTTAATAACACCGATATGGATTTAGGGACGCACTCGAGCCTACCAGAATGATAAATTCCAGGGATTTGTAAAGTGAAATGCTGCTGTTGGAAACCCAGCAGGGAGACACACAGCAGCATCTGCTAGACAGGATCCATCTGGCTCTGGCTCTGACTCTGGCTCTGCTGGCCTGTTTACAGAGGCTTACAGCAGTCCAAAGTAGAAGAAAAACTTCGTCATGATGACAGGGTTTCATGACGAAGGCCATGAACATCCATCTAATCAACGCAAGAAGCCGTTACGAGTGTAGGAAGTGTTTGAGTTCTGGGGACGACAGTGGATGTGAAAACCGTCTCAGTCTACTGCTAATATAAATCTGATCTAGAGTCTCGTCACTGGTAAAGTGCACAAACATAGGCACCTGTCCAGCTTTTATGACACAGCTTCCATCCCCAAAGCTTAAAGCTTTGGTTTAAAAAAAAAAAAAAAAAAAAGAGTAGTGAAGAAATTTGTGAGACTTGTTTTGAAGGTGGTCTTAGAGCAAAACATATTATTTGTTAAAAAAAAAAATTGGTAACATATATTTGTTAATATATAGACTATAAAATAATCTGAACCGAAAAAGGTGATGTGTTGGAAGCAGGAAAAATGGGCAAGTGTAAGAATCTGTGTTACTTTAACAAGGGCCAATTTGTGATGTCTAGACGACTAAGTCAGGTCATTTCCAAAACAGCAGGTCTTATAGGGTGTTCCTAGTATACAGTGGTTAGTACCTCACAAAATAATCCATAGAAGATCATGGGTGTCCAAGCTTTGAGGCTTTAGGCTAGCTTGTCCAGTCTGATTCCACAGAAGACCCACAGAGGGATGTCATCTGATCACAGATACTACAGAACACCTCCAGAGGTCATCTGGAGGTCATGCCTCAATAGGTCATAGCAGTTTTGGCAGGTGGTTTTTATTGTTATGGCTGGTTGGCAAATATCTTCAAGTGATTATAACTAGATGCGTTCCTTGGCGGCAGCAGTGGCCTAGTGGTTCAGGAACCGGTCTCGGGTCCCAGGTTTGATCCCTGCACAAGGCAAGACATGACTGAAGTGCCCTTGAACAAGACACCTAACTTCCCCAACTGCTCCATAGGCTCTGTGGTGTGGGGCTGCCCCTCGCTCTGGGCAAGTGTGTTCACTGCCCTCTAGTGCATGGATGGGTTAAGTGTGTGCAAGCACAGGAGGCAGAATAGTTCACTTTCACTTTGTCATAGATCCACAAATCAAGTGGTAGTTTTATAGTAGATCCTTAATTGCGGCCAATCACATGCGTTTATGTTAATTATTTATCTGTAGGATGCTCCAGAACAAAAACTAGATATTGAAAGGGATTGATAGTTTAGGGAGGTTTTTTCTGGTCTGATTAAGGAACCGTTCACATGGCTTGTAAAAAAAAAAAAACGAATTAATGCCATACTGAATGACATGTTAATTCTGCACTTCTGATGCTAACTGAGATGTTTGTTCAGAGTATAGTTGCGAGTGCAGGAGCAGGTGTTATTTACTTCAGTACAGGTACATTTGTGAAGGCTAAATTCATTAACATGCAAATGCACAGGCTGCTTCTTTATTCACTTGCATTCATTCATTTTAAGTAGCTGATTTATCCCAGACAGAGTCTCACTAGGTTAAATTTGTCAAATGTCCCCACTGTATTTTTGAGAAATAGGACCGACTACACAGATAGGTCCAACCTGTAATAATAACTGTCACGTCACGTTTTTTTTTTCATGTCTGTACATGCAAACGAGCTGCATCGGGAAGACTCTTTCCGATCCGCGATCCCGATCCTAAAGATCCTGAACCTTTATTATATGCTAGATGAGATTAATTAAACCTCACTGATCAGAGTTTAACTGATCATTAACCTGCTTTGTACTGGACTTTGTGGTATCAGAGCCATGCGCGGTTAGCAGATCAATCCCTCTGGCCGTTTACCCAAGGCGATGGTGTGTGACCGTAGCATCTGGAGGAGAAATGGTGTCATGTAGTTATCCAAATGCTTGATTTAATTTGTTTTCACAGACAACTCTGGATAATACAAAGCAGCTTGTGCTAAAAATTCCTTGGCCAGTAGGAGAATGTGAAGACATTTCCTTAGTGTAATTCCAGTTTATACAGTGGACAAATAGTACATGCCCTAAAAAACTTGCTATGTTAGCTAAAGCTAAACAGATGAAAGACGAAAGTGAAAGACTTGATAGAAATATGACCAAGATTTAGTGAAGTGTCTTATTGACCACTGTGAGAGAAATTTAACTTATCCATGCATTAAAACACTTGCAGACTAGAACACACTTGCCCAAAGTGGTGAAATGAATGAAAGTGAAATGAAATGAATGAAAGTGAACTATTTTGCCCTGCTGTGTTTGCACACAGAAGGAATGTGACCTCCGCATTTAACCCATCCATGCAGTGAAACACACACACCAGTAAACACTAGGGGGCAGTAAACACACTCACCTGGAGCAGGGGGGGAAGCCCCAAACCACGGTGCCCGGGGTGCAGTTAGAGGAGTTAGGCGCCTTGCTTAAAAAGTTCACTTTCTTTCTTTTTCTTTCACAGAACACCCCAAAAGGATCTGTTGTTAATGTGTTCACTTTTACTTTCATCAAAATTTGACCCATATCGAAGGTGTGCACACATTTCCTGCTTCCAACACATGCCTCTCTCTCTCTCTCTCTCTCTCTCTCTCTCTCTCTCTCTTGCTATATATACAATATGTATACCTAGTAGAGAAACTGGTGCACCAGTCTAACACTTGGTAGGTGTGTAGGACGGCAGAAATACAACAGCATACAGCATACTGTAGATGCCACAAGCTTTGAACACTTTGACTACTTCCTGCAAAACAGTCCACAATTGTGAGATCTGGCGACCCAAACTCAGACGAGTGTCCTCTAAATGTGTGGCAGTGACGGAATGCCAGCTAAACAAACCCTAGGATATTATGACTCTTCCATAGAACGACACCTGTCGTTATACATGCACCGGTGAACACAACCAATGGCATGCATAGGTGGCATTGGTATGTATTCTGCATAGGCTGGGCTGTACCAGTTTTTCTGGCACTTTAGCATTCATTCATGTATGTATGTAAGAATATTTCTAACCTATTACCTTTGTTTTTTTCCACAAGCAATGTACTCTATATTTTACATTTATTCTCTAATTAATATTTCATAAGACATGGTGGCACGTCACAGCTGCTCGTACGTGAATCTGACAGTTGGATATGATGATTTTTTTTCTTAAACGACAGATTTAACTTTGCATATTGTATGCCCTGCAGTGGCCTCAGCAAATGCAAAACTAAATCATGTCAAATCACAGTGCATAACAAAACATAAATGAGTTTAATCAAATCCATTGATGTTGTATATTCATGAGGCTGGTCTGGTTTTCCAGTTTTTTAGCTCCGGGTATCTTTTTCAGTGTCATCAACATCATCATAATAAACACAAATAATAGTCGCATATAATTAAAACTAAGTGACATTTTAAACCGCTGTTTGATTTGTTGTCTTAATTTGTGCTAATTAAAGGTGAAATTGTAGATGCTAGAGCCCATTATCAAAAGTCTTCTCCTTTTTTGCCACTGTGTCACATCCTGCTCCAGCCGCTGCATAGACTAGATGGGCAAAAGTATTCGGACATCTTTCTTAATCATTGAATTCGCGGGTGTTTCAGTCAGTCCCATTGCCTCAGGTGTGTAAAATCAAGCACTTAGCCGTGCAGTCTGCCTTTACAAACATTTCGACATCGTCCTAAAATAATCGCCTTACTCATTTTTTTCAGAAAACACAAAAATATTACCAAAAATTAAGTCACACTCTTGACATAGGCCATTATACTAAAGAGGTAGAATAAATGATCTGATCAACTCAGCCAGCATCATGTGGAAATGATGAATCAGTTTTGCCAAAAACTGACTTGGGCGATTATTTTAGGAAGGTGACGATTTGTGTTTGAGTCTGGTTCTGTAAAATCTTTGCAACAAGTCAGTTGGTGAAATTTTTTCCCTTCCAGATATTCCGTAATTAAAAAGTGGAAGTGTTGAGAAACCACAGCAACTCAGCCATGAAGTATCAGATCATGTAAAGTTACAGAGCTGAGGGTCACTGAGGGCCGTTGTGTTAGAGTCACCAACACACTGCTGACTCAATAACTGCTCCAAACCTCCTTTGGCATTAACATCAGCACAAAAACTCTGCATCGGGAGCTTCATGACATGGATTTCCATAGCACAGCACCTGCTGCAAGACTTACATCACCCAGCATGATTGCCAAACATCAGATGAAGTGGTGTAAAGCATGACCACTACTGGCCTCTGGAGCAGTGGAAACATGAAATTACATTTCTCTATCTTGCAGTCTGATGACGACTCTAGGTTTGGTGAATGCCAGTGGATGAAGTGAAAGAACTCAACTGGCCCACACAGAGCCCTGACCTGAACCCCGTCCAACACATCTGGCATAACCTACAATGGAGATTGCCAGCCAGGTCCCTCTCATCCAACATCATTGTCTGACCTCACAAATGCTTTTCTGGATGAATGGGCAAAAATTTCCACAGACACGCTCCAAAATCTTGCAGAAATCCTTCCCAGAAGACTGGAAGCTGCAAAGGGAGGGCCAAATCCATATTAATGCCTATGTTCATTTAATGTGCATACCTGATAGAGTTACTGTATTGTGTTTAGCAGCCATGTTTAACTTTAGTCACGGCATGCAGACTTTGAGCATGTGATCCTCATGCAGCCTACCATGTCAAAGCGATTTACAAATGATCGAGCCAAAACTGACCCAACTGTAGTCCGTGTTATTTTTTGTTGTGCCTGAACCAAGACAAGTCATCACTGTCATTCCACTGGGGTATGTAGACCAAGTATGTGGTTAAGTGAGGGCCAGATCTGGGCCATTGGACTCATCTGGGTACTTGTTACTTATTACTACTTCAGAATGACCCAAACACATCGTAAAGGTGAATGATGGGCACAAATTCATCAAAATACATTGCAAAATAAAATTGTTGCCACAAAGTTTAAAGCACATGATGTATAGGATGTCTTTTTATACTGTTCCCATACAGCAGATGAGTCATGGCCCAGATCTGGCCCACACATAATATTTCATCCAGCCCACATACTGCAGTGGAACAGCCGCAGATAAAACATAGCAGGATACTTTTGGGTCAGTTTTTGGTCCAAAACGTAAATCATTTCACATGTTAAACTGCAGGTGGGACACATGACAAACTTCATATGTGGCTGCTAAAGTTGGGCTAGTTTTTTAAACGTCTCTTTGAGTATTTGGATGAATCCAAAATTACGTTTTCATAAATCCTCATTCTGCTGGAAAGAGTGGATAGAAAAAGGTTTTTAAAGCCTCAGTTCTTTAGATATTTACAACTTTGGCATTTACTTTTTATGTAACATTCTGTCTGAAATCTCAGAAATTCAGATTATGTTTAGTCCTAGTCTATTTGTATTGGGTGATGAGCCAGTTCTATTAGATGGAGACAAAAACATTAAAAAGTGGATTCAAACCAGCATTATGGTGGGTAGACAGATTTTGCTCAGAAGATGGAAGCTTGAGGGGGTTCCACCAATTAGAGAGTGGGAAGATGAGATGGCTAGAGTGGAAGCCTTTGAAAAGCTATCTTATAACAATCTGGATGACTGAATGAGTATGGGAGAAAGTGGGGCAAATATTTAGCCTTCTTACAGAAAGGAAATTAATACCAGTGAGGAGACGCAAGGTTTGTTGTATGTGTTATGTTTTAATTGATGAAAGGATACTGTTATTATTTTAAATAAGATAAGATAAGATAAGATAAGATAAGATAAGATAAGATAATCCTTTATTTGTCCCACAGATGGGAAAATTTGCATTGTTACAGCAGCAGGGATAAAAAAAGAAAGAATCAAGAATGCAAAAATAGAAAGAAATTAGAGCAATATAAACAAACAAAATATGAAGAAATTGAAAAAAATAGATAGTGTGTGTAACCAAACTAAAAAAATAAGTTTGGC
>JAOVVF010032542.1:0-10227 GCA_028565595.1 Duopalatinus emarginatus | reverse complement strand
ATAAAATAAATGTCTATAACAAAAGTTGTACTAAAGACAATATAGGGTGCCTAAGACTTTTGCACAGTACTGTATATAGGAGACATAAGTGTATTGGATTGCAACTCCCATTAAAAAACCTCTATATACAACCTTCCACTTAGCTTGCTATGTTAGGCATCCAACACACAGCAAAGCAATGTTGTGAGAAAATCACAAAACTAAAACAAGTTTGGAAAAAAAATAAACCAACCTAAAGCCAAAGTCCCTAGAAATATCTGGTCTGAAAGCACTCAGATTATATAGCTCCACTACAAGGAACAGTTGCCTGTCCTTCTTTTTCCTTCCAATAATGTTGTAACTAGCTCAATACACACACACAAGCCCCTTCTCATTCCTCCTGAGATCCACTAGTTCTGTCTCAAATTCATATTCTGCACCAAACACCCCGAGGGTTACAGATGTCTTGTCCTCTTCTCCTCCTGTCTGGATTCTACTTATATGATTCCTACAAGCTCCTACTTATAAGTCCAGAGGATTACAAGCACCTGCTCCTTTTTCACTGATGGAATGACCAACCTGTCTCCTTCCCCTAAGAGTTATACCTATAGTAGAAAATACACACTAACATTTTTTTTCCCTTTAAATTAATATGCTATCAAACTCAAAGACTATATGATAATAAAAATGCCTGCGAGAGATGTATATACACTATCTATTCAGACTTGGGTTCCTTCCAAGGTTTCTTCCTTTCAGACAGCTCTGCTTGCCACTGGGTATCAAAGCACTGATGTCTGTAAATGCACTTTGATATAGCACTATCTGTTGTGTTAGCATGCTTAATATTTTCCACATTATGGTAACTTATGTTCAGAATCATCTATACATAAAGATCTATTTCATTCTGTGTTACTGACTGAGTTTACAGAATCACTGCTAGATGGCAGCGGTGCCTTGATTTTTTTTTACAACAATGCCCAGTGCACAACGGTCATATTAATAAGTCTCATTTTTATGATTTCATATTAAATCACATATATGGTCTGCTATTTCATGCAGAACATTTCTAACTTATATACTTTTTTGACAGTGGTGGCAAAGGCTCTAGGCAACTGATGAGAAATTTATGAAGAGGGTTTTTAAAAATTGGGAATGCCAAGCTGTTCCTGTTAGTCACCTGAACAAGACGTCCTGCTCCAGAGGTGTTGTATCATGGCTGACACCAGCTTCCTAACCAACTTAGATATGCAGTAGAAATGTCACCTTACTGCACTTAGAGACATGATAATATTAACCACTGTCTCCATAGTGTTCCCTAAAATGTGATGCTAATGTTTTTAGTTAGCTTGGTTATATGACGTGAAATGACTCATTAACCACTCTCCTTGTACACACACAGAGGAATGTGACCTCTGCATCTAACCCATCAGTTAAGTGAACACACTTGCCCAAAGCCGTTAGCAATTCTATCTACTGACACTTAGGGGAACAGTTAGGGGTCGGATGCCTTGCTCAAGGCACTTCAGTCGTGTCTTGTCGTACTTTGTCAGTGCGGGGAATTGAACCAGGGACCTTCTAATCACTGGTTTCTTAACCACAAGAACATTCATGATGTCATAAATTTTAAAATGAGCCCCTGGACCACCAACCACAAGTGTATCACTGATCCAACAATATATGTTCCAGTGGTCTACATTTTTCAACAAATATGCCAGTGGTTTTTTATAGGCAAAACTGGTGGCCTCATCTAACTATAAGACTTGACCTCAGTCACATGTGCTGCATTTTTTAGGTCGCTTTCAAGAAGAGCTTACAAACATCAGTATGTGGACATCTGACCAATTTGATCAATCTGATCAAGGTTGAACATAGCACAGACATCCCAAATGTGTTCTTTAAACTCTGTGGCAACAATTTGGAGACGGCTCAAATATAGGTGTGATGGACAGGTGTGCACATAGTTTTAAGCATACAGTGTAGTTGATTTTAATACTCATCAACAAGTTGACAAAAAATACAAATTTAAGAATCTCACTAACCTGCAGAGGTGGGTAGAGTAGCCAAAAATTGTACTCAAGTAAGAGTATTGTGACTGTAGAATAATATGATTCAAGTAAAAGTAAACAGTAGTCACCCAGTTAATTACTTCACTAAGAGTGAAAAGTACTAAGTGAAAAAAACTTCTCAAGTAGTGACTAACTGCTGAGTGACCTCTTTGTTTAATAATCAGGATTTCAAATAATATACCTGAATGCACAAAAATATAACAGCAATGAAAAATTCAGGGGCAGAGAATATCTCTTAAACAACTAAAAAAATAATAAATGAAACCTTTACAAAGTAAAATTAAATTAAATTAAATTTGCAAATTAAATTCTCTTCGTGTTGTTGCATCATTGTCACACACCGTTGTCTCTGCCATTGTACTGTGCTTCTGTACTCTTTTCCGCTTGTATTGTGTGCGGTCATATGACAACTTGGCTCTGTTTTACTGGTTAGACGGAGTGAAATGTGGCTACATTTGATTCATGAGCTGCAGTCATGTCACAGAGCTTCTGCCAGAAGTCTGAACAAAACAAAACAAAGAGATCATGCATTGGACAGATCGATAAAAATAAATAGTGAGTAGCAAGCAGAATGTAGCTCAATGTAACAAAAAAGTTCTTCTTCTTCTTTTTCACAAATACATTCAGGTAAAAGTATGCTGCATTAAAACTACTCTTATAAGTACAATTTATCCAAAAACCTACTCATGTAAATGTAACAGAGTAAATGCAGTGCATTACTACCCACCTCTGCTAACCTGTGACACTTTTGTACATCAAAAATGTGTAGTTTGTTTAAATCATATAGATATTGAATTAAAATGAAAAATGCACTGATCAATGAGCTGAGAATTGGCTGCCTTTCAATTCAAATCAATTCCATTCAATTCCATTCAGTTCAGTTTTGTTTGTATAGTGCTTGTATTGTCCCAAAGCAGCTTTACAGAAATAATGAAAAGGGTCAGATATACATTTATAGAATTTTTAAAATTTTATCCCTGATGAGAAGCCGGTGGCGAAAGTCGCAAGGAAAAACTCCCTGAGATGACAAAAGGAAGAAACCTTGAGAGTAACCAGACTGATAAGGGAACCCATCCTCATGTGGGTTACACAGATAGTGAAATTATAAACAAAAGTGCAGGTAGCCAGAGAATTAAAGTCTGTAATCTAATTCATGGTTTCTACATCTCTCCAATATGGTGTACTGTAGACTGCCCATGTCCATGGTGGGTCAGATGAGACTACAAGAAGATATATATATCCAAATCAACCATAGACAGGCATAGGTGTAGATACACCCACACACACAAAATGCTGTCAGTATGTTCTTCAACAGGCTCTCAATCTATAATACCTGCAAGTAAGCCATGGAGGAACAACTCTAAAAACATCTGGTACAACCAATGACTTGTAAAACATTTCTACGTATTCAAGGTGCAGAGCTGGAGGGTTCATGATCATAGAGTGTTTTGGTAAACTGGGATGTTTGGATGCTACCCCCCACTATCATGCGTTCACACAGATTTGATGACGGTGAAGTGGCTGGCTGCTTTAGACACCCCCAGGTCTGTGTCACATTCTGGTTCTCCTTTGGAGTTAAGCTCTCTTCTCTACCCTCTGTCTTAACCTTCCATCTGGATGAGCTGCACCTGATATGTCTGAGGCAACAGGAGCCTGCAGACCCCCCCCCCCCCTTTATCTTGGAGTCTCATCTCATCTCATCTGGAGTCTGGACATGGACAGTCTATAAAACAAGATAATACATTAATGTAGTAACCATAAAATATAGCTTATAACTATAAATGAACTTTCATTTATAATCACACTATCTGTGTCACCCAAATGAAGATAGGTTCCCTTTTTTCCTCCTCTTGTCTTCTCAGGGAGTTTTTCCTTGCCACTGTCTCCACTGGCTTGCTCATCAGGGATAAAATCTTTATAAATGTGTAACCCGTTACATAATTTTTGTAAAGCTGGACAATGTCCATCGTTAAAAGTGCCAAACTTTAAATTTAATGAAATTGTATTAAATGTAAAACATCTTCATCCTGCTGAATATAACCAATTTAAAAAAGGAAATGCAAAGTAAAGACGCTAAATTGTACGCAAGCCAGTAGGCTCTGCTACCATTCTTTAGCAATGAAAATACCAAAAGTGTACCATTATCCAGTACACTTTTTTATTATTATAAGATTTATGTTTGTTGTAAATTATAAAGATCTGCCGGTCAGACTTAAAAAATAAAAATATCAGAGACAGGAACTGGCCAAAAAAATTGCATTTGGTGCATCACTAAAATATTGTAAGAAAATTCGAAGGACTATAATGTGTCTCTGTGCTATAGTAAAGCATGTCCTAGTTCGTCCATGTCCCTTTGTGGCTTTGTTTTGCAACCAAGTCTTTGCTGTTAATAAGAGCGATTTCTAAATGTTGTCTACGTCAACATGTGTTAAATCGTCACAATCCCTTGTGTTCACCGATTTGATTAAGTCTCAAGGGATTTGTTACCTCTGCCAGTGTTTTCCTTATTGATCCAGTTCTGTGGCTGAACACCAAGACTGTGCTCATTATTCAAGTCAGAGTAAAAGAGCATTGCTTTGATGATGCTTTCTGGTTGTGCTACTTTTACATTCAAACCATCATACCATCATAAGACCTTGAGAAAATATTTCAATTGCTTGACAAGTGCTTGTTTCTGTTGTCCCATGTTTTTTTTTTGGTTTTGTATTCTCTGTGTACTTTTGTTTTTGTACATTTGTTTTGGTTTTGGTCTTGTCTCTACACCACGTCCTGTCAGTATGATTTCTGATTGCTAACTACATAAACATGGTAGAATGTAGTCATTACATGCAAACGAAATAGGCACAGCCCCTTTTAAGTGTAATAAGCCAGCAGAGACAAAATGTCTACTACAGGCTATTGTGGTTCTTTTAATTATAAATTCTTACATACGGATATTTCCTTAAAGTTTTATCCTAAGGAAAGTGGTGAAAACTTATGGTGGAGTTAAACTTTCCCAACATTCCTGCTTCTGGTACTTTATTTGTCTTGACAAAGACATTTTCATCTTCCCAGTAACATTTAAATATTAAAATCAAATTTAACGGCAACAATTAAAAAATACTATATTATTATATTCCAGTTCGTAGACATGTTATCAGTCAGTTTATATTGCTCTCGGACAAGCATATATGAGGACTCCAGTTTTCTGGGTTGGTCATGTGACACTCAACATAAAGCCCATCTGTTCAAGTTTTCAATGATGGACATGTTGTGTTTAACTGCTTGATATTATTTTAACCTACTACTTCAATCCAACTGAGTTGGATTATGACAGTGTACATAGAGAGTCAATGTGGATGTGGCAGAGAATTTAATCAACTTCATAGTATAGTTAAATTAACTGTAGATAAATGGACTGGATTGGTAGCCTTTTTGCCACCAAAGACTGTAATTTCAGCTGTAGTGGAATGCACACAGTGTCCTAAATACACACTGAAACATGCAACTAAGTGCATCCACACCATAGCAGATTGTCCATTGTTGATGTTCCATGATGGTAAACCCCCTTCTATGATTGCCAGCAGTTACTGCTCTTCCCTAGCTTTATTGGTGGATATGCTCATATTTTAAGGTGATAAAACATAAAAAGCATAACTTAGCATAACTTCATCAATCTCCCCTGCAGTTTCTCCAGTGACCTGAAGATAAATTACATGTTGTGCTTTGTGCTACTTCTGAAGGACAGAATCGGATCAGTAAGCAAAAGTCAGCAGTCATGCATGTTAAAGCAGACCTCACTGCTCTGGGGGTTTAGGGAGGATTTACCAGTGACTTATATGTACAAGGACACAATTGGATGCATAAATATGACTGTGCCAAGGCTGCCTTGCTGTTTGTGAATGATTGTGGGCGAGTAAGTTAGCAGAGTACCAGCCAGTAAGCATAGAAAGCAAAACCACAAGCTGTTAAGCTCAGATAGTAAATGGTTCTAAGCCAATAGTGGAGTTTTAGCAAAGGCGAGGGTATCGTAGGACCAAATTGGCCAGATTTAAGGTTTTAATCATGCCTGATATCTGGGCCATATGTAACAAGTCCTGTGTAATGTTAAGACTCAGTATTAGTTTTGGGTTAAAATTGTCCTGACTGTTTTTTTCTGTAAGCTGATTCGTGGGAATGTTCAGGGAGTTGGATTTGGATGTTCACCAGCAATATTCTACAACAATATGCGAGCTAGATGATAAGTAATTGGGTCATCGCTTATTTGCTGTATATGTATGTTATCGTGAACTTGTTTGCTTTTCTCCTTATTTTCCTGGGCTTGGTCCTGATCCAGCCAGCTCTACCAACAAACATTATCTTGTTAAGAATTTCAGCTTTTGCATTTATACACAGCCTGTGTATGATCTTAGGTGAGACTAACAAAATGGTAAGGCTGTGAGCTTTTGTTTGAGGCCTGGAATCACAAATTGGGGTCATGACACATAAAAGAAGTAATATTAGAGAAGACAGGTCTGGTCTCAGCACTGGGCCATGTTCTGATATGAGGCCAAGAACAGGATAATAAGGCTTCATTAGCCTTTAGTCAAGCACGGCATGAACTAAGGTCCACTGCAAATACTATAGAGCCATGTTTTATGAGCAATGGATTTAGAAAACCCTTTGGATCACAAATGTTGTTGTCCTATAAAATTGTTGTCTTTGTCATAATATGTGTGTATAATTGATAATGGTGGTAGAGAGAGGTGTCTGAAATGCATCAAAATCTTCTGTAGTTGTTTAATTCTGCCAATATATGTGGGTCTGTGTAAGTTGGGTTGGTGACTGAGAGTCATAACATATGTATTACACAATTTTCATACTCCTACCAAGCATGGGTGTATCAGTGCTTCAGTTTCACTTCAACAAAACTATTAACAATAGACCTGACAACAGCTGAAACATGATAGTACTGAAAAAGACGATGCCTGTACCTGATGGTTAATGTAGATGTGTGTTTGCCAATTTGAGCACCAACAAGGAACAGATGTTAATAAAAAATTAGGCACCTGTATTTCGCATTCTGAATTCATATATTCATTAAATAGTGTATGTGCTTGAAATGGGTTTGTTTTATGCGCAAGGCAGCAAGCTAAGGAGTAATGATCGCATGTTCCACTATTAAAGCACAAAACAGGAACAAAGCAATGCTAAATAATTGATCAGGTTGGAAACAGAGGGCTATAACCTTGCATTATTCAAAGTTAATTTGCAATTATAGGGCAGTAGACGTAAAGATACTGTGCTGGTTATTTGTTCCATTAAGCCTTCTGTACATAAACTTATATCTGGTCTAATTTTAAAACAATATTTTTACCTGTTACTGAATTAGAACAACATTAGACATACACACATGTAGAAGATATATGTATAAGCAAATTAAGTTCTAACCCTATTGGGAAACACATTTAATGTTTACTATGTAAAGATAAGCTTTAACTCAGCCAGAAACCCATGAAACCAGTCACTGTTTCCAAGATGTCAAAACTAATTAAATAATATATTTGTAACACCTGAAAAGACACCCTACTGTATAAAAAGTAGATTAGGATTGATAACATAGTAAGGTGTAATGTTCCTTGTAATTAATATATTTTGTTTTAACATTGTTTGCTGTCATAAATGTATTTCATGGCAACATCATTAATAAGGAAAAATCCTTTAATGGTAAATTGCATTTTTATTAATGATTAATAGTCATAGAATGAACTATGATTAAAAAACAAACATGTGTCATCCATGCTCCTACTAGGTGATGGTTACTTTTGTCATCACCAAAGTCGTTCAAAGTCGTGTACATTCATACTGAACAGTACACAAAGAGCTTGGCTGGTCTGTCTGAATACAGAGTATTCACTGAATAGTATGTGACAAGTACCTGGATGATAAAATATGCTAATACAGCACACTGTGGTCGGATAATCTATGCCATAATTCAACTGGAGTTGCAAAGGTTTTTTGTTAAAGAAAAAAAAAACTTACTGTTTTACGTACTGAAAGAGACTACTGTTTTATTGGTCAAGCACTGTGCACACCCCTATCTGGTACACACTTCATTATACTTAAGCAATAATACACAAGAGGAAGTGCTATATCGTGAGATATTGGTACTGGTGTGCCGCAGATCAGTACACCAGTGCCAATATCTCATGATATAGCACGACCCTCGAGTGTATCATTGCGGTTATACCACAGTTCCGTTATCAGTGTTTATTAATAGATTTTAGAATAAATAGGACGGAAAAATACGATCGGTTTGTTTATGAACATTTCATAAGGTGAAATAGTTAAATCAGATGACCCGTTTCTAAATCATCTAGCGCTATATACATGGGTGTCGCCGCCATTCAATCTGAAGTGGACGTGTCCCCTTCACATTTCATAATTATTCGTTTGGACCCCCCATTTTACCATAAAATATTAGTTCACCAGCACTGTTTCTGTTGCTTCGTGAAAGAATTCATTCCCCACTTCGATAGGGGAAAACACATACCAGTGAAAGTCCAGTTTGGTTTTCGGCTGCCTACAACAACTCACCGCATGTCAGTGAAGTAAATCTTCAGTATATAGACAGTCAAGGTGCAGACTACTCCACACTGGAGGCAGAAATATTAGGCGTATGCTTTGCCTAACTTTCTTAACCTTATGGCTGTGGTCTTTGGTTTGTAAATGCTGGTGTCGTTGACAGGGTTACGTGTATGTATGTATGTGGTGGAGTGATATTTGGAAAGCTTTGTTACCAGTGCTGTTATCGTGCAGTAATGGCACTCATGGAACGTCTCAGCCAATCAGATTGCAGGGTCGGAACTAACTGTGGTATAATTATACTTACTTATATATGAAAGCTTATTTCTTGTTTTTCAAATTTAATTTTCAATTCTACTTGTATAAATATTCTTTTTTTTATTGTTTAGCATCTAACAAAACAAGGAAAAGAAGCAATCTATAACACCGAATGAAATTATAGACTAGAGATAAAAGAATATAAAGCAAAAGTAGATATGTCCAAAACCAAGAAGAATACTGAGAAGAAAGTCTAAAATACAGGGATAAAACATGACAAAACATAAAGGTCTAGTCAAATTAGGGTTAATTGAGGTGAGCTCGGCAGAAACTAGAATTTATTATTTAAATGATTTTTTTTTCAAATGGCAGAAGTTCAAATAAGCAGAAAGACACAAAAATAAAACTTGAGCCACTTTATGCACATGGTTTGATAATTGCATCTTGTTTGTTCTTTCATATCACTAAAATAAAACCTTTCTTTTGTCTCCTGTGTATACTTTCATCTTGCATACAAATTTATATACTTCAGAATAGTAAGGAAAGTTACTGCCTTCACTTCCAGGAAGCCTGTACTGAGCTAGGGACTTGAAGGGCATTTAAGTACACTGATCCTGCTTTATGGACGCTGTCGCAGAATTGCCTTAATTTTCAAGAGAGGGTGTGTTTGGATGGATATAAGTCCATCTTAAATGATTTGAAGGCAGGGCACAGCATGTTGTAGATGCTTTCACTGATTTCTAGTGCCCATTTGGTGTACATGTTGATTTTATTAGTTTAATGCCATTTTCTGTGAATAATTTATGATTATGTTTTTTTCATTTATATGTTTTTACTTTAAATTTATCCTACTTAAATAATAAAGATTCAGTAAAAAATGAAAGTTAAAATATGGATGCACCCTTATTTCCCTTATCAAACCTGGACATACAGGTGCACTTGCAGTTCATAAAAATTACAGCTATTCAGCTGAATTATTTCTGCATAGTAAGCAAACTATAAAGATGAGTTGTACGTTGCTGTGCATGCTTCTTTTACAGAATTGCTTATATTTTGAGAGACACTGATAGACATTTTCTTTGTTAGATCAGAAAAAGTGTCACAAGCATACAGCTATCCACTGGAGCAATGCTAATGTCAATCTAACAGCTTTCTGCTATTCTGGGTCTCTGATGTTTTTTTACATATTTCTACTTGAACAACCCCATCACAATGAAAGTGTTGACAAAATGACAAAACAATGTTCATGGCACAAAGTGACATTTCAAACAGCCATAAAACCATAAAATTGCACTTTACAATCACAAACATTACAAACCCTCCACAGAGTATATTATGTAAGGAATAACAGAAATAACAAATAGCACAGTGTGGTTAAGAG
>JAOVVF010032541.1:0-10228 GCA_028565595.1 Duopalatinus emarginatus | reverse complement strand
AGTTCTAGCTAGTTTGTAGTCAAGTACAGAATTTGAAGTTTAGTTCGATTTTTCTTCAAGGTAAAATTATAGGCTAACATCTTCTTTTTTTCCTCACAGGTGCAGCAGGGATTAAGGAGCTGGAACAAAAGTGATGGAACTGGAGAATGAAATAAATCGCTTACGTTCCCGACAGGTCAACCTAACGCGAGTTACTTCTGCTTATCTGATCAAGAATTCTGCTTCCTCATGCGATTCGGCGCTTCGGTTTGTTCCGAGAGTCAGCTTCAAGGATCATTTCCTGGACCAAAGCACAGAAGGTGGCATATGGACCACACAATCCCTATCGCAAACGACTCCTCGCTGATGAATGTTTCCTGCTTCTTTTCCGCATTGATGCTGGACTAATGGAGCGGGTTTTGGCGTCAGTGTTCATGGTCATTTTGTCAGGTTAGAGGCATCATCGTAACATAGCCCAGCTACTTTTGTTCCTTTTTTTTGTTTTGACTTTCAACCTCCATGGAAGTCCAGATGAAGTGAAATGTACTGCTCACATGTCTGTGCTGATTGACCACACAGAGTTCGGCTGTGAGACATCAACAACCCTCACCGCACAGTCTGAAAGCTTCTCAGATGATAAAAATCAGGCTACTTTTAAAGCACTCTAGTGTTGTTACATTAGTTTCCAAGTAGTTTCCAAGCTTTAGATCAGATTCATCTCAGGCAAGGATATAACTTAGAGGTCTAACTTTATAAGGGTACTGCAATCAGGAGATGAAGTGATGCCTGATAAGGGCTTTCAGATTGAAAAGATGCTGAAGTAGAGTAGAAGTAGGAATAAAGGCCACCCTGATCAGTGAACGAGTTGTACATCTGGGTTGGGGTTGTTAGACATTCCCTCACAGGCTCCATGAACCAACATTGAGCCAGCTGTCTGAATTGGAATAAATTATAACTATACATTTAATTACTACACAGTACATTTATTATTATTATTATTATTATTATTATTATTATTATTATTATTATTATTGTTGTTGTTGTTTTTACTATTATTATTATTATTATTATTATTATTATTATTATTATTATTGTTATTTTATCTTTTTGGTCACTGTTAATAGTTTTTTCAGTTGTTCAGATATTACAGTTAGTTTTTTGTATGTTGATGTTTCTTCTATATGACACACACACACAAAAAAAAAAAATTAAAATGTGTTACATAAATTAAACAGTATGATTAACAATATTAATAAAGACTCTACTAATATTAAGTAATTTCTGTTAATCCAAATTTATCAATTATTTTAGCCAGAACATGTTCACCCAAAGTATTTAATTTTGTAACTGAATAAATAGTTAAATATTCCCCTATATGCATGTAATTAATAATAATAATAATAATAATAATAATAATAATAATAATAATAAATCAAATGTCATGTTGGAAGCTACATACATAGGCAAGTAAAAGCATTTGGCTGATTTTGACAAGGATCACATTGTGATGGCGTGACGACTGGGTCAGAGCTTCTCAGAAATAGCTGGACTTGTGAAGTGTGTCCAGTAAGCAGTGGTTAGTATGTACTGAAAACATCTTGGTGCACAGATAACACTGACAACCAAGAGTCCACACCTCAACGGGTCTAAGCTCGTCTTGGTAGCTTGTAGACATGGTGGGTAGCTTTGCTGTAGTCCCTGGTCCTGGTCCTGTAGTCTCTAGTCATGTAGTCCCTGGTCCTGGTCCTGTAGTCTCTGGTCATGTAGTCCCTGGTCCTGGTCCTGTAGTCTCTTGTCATGTAGCCCCTGGTCCTTAACCTCCATGACTAATGCCACATTGTGGCACTTCATGTCCACCAGTCCAAACAGTTGTGAATCTAAGGTGTGATAAACCCTTGAATCTGACTTTGCCCCAAGATCCATCTGACTTTGCATCCATCATCCAGATGGATGATGACTCAATGTTCAAACACACTCCTGTCCTATTCTTATACTCCTGGTGTATTCTTAAGGATTATTGCTACAAGAGCTTGAGAAAACCAAAGCTGTGATGTAAACTGCTCCCCGTTCAACTGACATTTCTGTTTATAGTTTGCTGGAGGGTATATATTTGCTAACCGTACTGTTACTTTCATGTAGGAACTGTTATGATAGAACTGAGCCATATGGCCCAGGAACAAATAAGGAGTCCACCATGAGCAGCTCTTCATCTCGATCATGACGTGATTTGCATATTCCAGGCTGCAGGCATATGTTTCTCAGCTTCACTACAAGTTCCAATATGTGACAATCAGGAAAGGGAATTTTACGCCAAACACTAAAAATGAACAGAGAATTTAAACTGCCTTGAGGTAAGTACAACCTGTTGCTTCGTTTTGTCAGAGTCCTCAATGGGAATATTCAAGGCGTAAAAGTATTAATGAAAATCTGTAGTCATCAGGATGTGTTAAAGACTAACAGACTTTGCTTCCAGATCGTGAAGCAATCATTATGTTGCTTTCAGTGACATACAAAGGGTAATTTCCAGTGATGGCATAGTTACCTTGAAAAAGTAATCTGATTACTGATTACTCTATTGATTACTTGATTTTAAATGTAACTAAGTTAGATTACAAGTTACTTTATTAGCTACATTCAGCAGCCGCCGCCAACACCCGCCGGCACCTTAACATAAAAATGACAACCAGTTTTGCCAATACTAGCTAACAGTAACAGTGAATCTCCCAAGGTTTAAGGTTGAAGGTAGGGGACCTCCTGCATTAATCACAGCTCTCTGCTTCACACCACCTGGTGGGATTTGCTCTGTAAGTCTGACTGACGCTGAGCTGCGACTTCAAATGTTTCTTTAAATTTGATGTAGTGTTTTTGAAGCTAGACAGCACTTTGTCGCCAGAACAGAGTGAACAATGAACCTTGACTTGGATAAGTAACTTATCCACTAATTACTGTATTGGAAATAATAATGCGTTAGATTACTCGTTACTGAAAAAAAGTGGTCAGATTAGAGTAACTGACATCACTGGTGCTTTCACACCTGCTTAGTTTGATCCGAACCTTCAGAATTTTCTGTCTGGTCCGATAATAAATAGCAGGTGTGAAAGGTGCTTCAGACCACAAAGGACAAAAGTTTGGTTCGACCAAAAGAGGTGGTCTCAGTCCATATTAAACTGAACCGTGGTCTGGATCATGAGCAGTTTGAAAACACTTTATAAATAGTTTGGACTTTTAGACCAAGTCTCAATTTTTGTCACTCATTAAACAATAGAAGAAGCAAAAAAAATGGAAATGGAAAAATAAGCAACGACAGGACTTTTACTGTATACATAATATTTATTAAAATAATACTAAAAGTTTGTCGAGTTTGCACAATGTCGAGAGGGTGGAAGATTCCTGGGTTCATTCCCCACATAGGGCAAGACATGACTGCAGTGCCCTTGAGCAAAGCACCTAACCTCCTCTAACTGGCCTGCAGGCACCATGATTTGTGGCTGCCCTCTGCTCTGGGCAAGTGTATTCACTGCCCCCTAGTGTTCACTGCCTTTGTGAGCAAATAGGTCAACTTCACTTCACTTTGTAAGTACTGCATCTAAAGTTGGGGGCAGCTGTCGCCTAGTGGTTAGGGAACCGGTCTCGTGACCGGAAGGTCGCAGGTTCGATCCCCACCCAGGCCAAAACTGAGGTGCCCTTGAGCAAGGCACCTAACTCCCCTAACTGCTCCCCGGGTGCCGTGGTTTGGGGCTGCCCCCTGCTCCGGGCAAGTGTGTTCACTGGTGTCTGTGTTTCACTGCACGGATGGGTTAAATTCGGAGGTCACATTCCTTCTGTGTGCAAACACAGTGAGGCAAAATAGTTTACATTCATTTCACTTTCATGCTGGTAATAGTGTCATAATATTTTTAAAATAGTGGCAATAGTCTATGAAATAAATCTATTCATTCATTTTTCTCCAGCCGAGAGGAAAAGTCGACCTGCCAAACTGACAAGTGACATGTCAAGCATAAGCAGATGCATTCCAAATAGATGATGACGTTGGTACATAGTTATATCATGCAAAGGTCTTTAGTGCGCTTACTAAATGGCAAAACTTCATCAAATATATACAGTATAACAAAACTGTAAACCTTGGTTTGGACCTTGGTTCAGACTTTCAGGTTTGAAAATGGCCAGAAAAACAAAAAGCAAACATTTCTGTATGGCGAGTTTTATTTGTTTACTGTGTAACAATTAGTGGGATTCGCTGTCTGATAATTAAAGTCAGAAGTAAAAAATAATCGATGTAGGTACATTGTGTAGCTTCACTGTAGTAGATTTTACAAGTTCTCTGAACTGTGGCGGCTGCTGGTCTTTCCAAGAGTGGAAGCTAATTGTCAGGTTGCATCATAAAACTTGTCAGTTTATTTATACTGTATATAAATTCTGCCGTACGTTTCTGTTCAAGAAAATAGCCTGTGATCCTATCGTACCAAGTAGCCGTCTTTTTCAAGGACCTGACTAGTGTCCTCTCAATGGCCAGCAGAGAGAGGTGGCATAGACAGCCTTGGCCCCTTGTATGTTTAAAGTGTGAGACTTAAGGCTTTTTAAACAGGAGAAGCTCCTTTCTATACCCGCAGATATAGCTCCAATTGTTGCCACTAACAATAACAGTTTGTACAGCTGAGGCATTGCACTGTCCAACTCCATGTCTTTTAGAAAAACTAAGAAGTCGCACAGCTATCCCCTGTTATCCTGTAAGTCCTGATTTGAATACAGTATAGGCAATGTCTCATGTCATTAAACTTCCTTGGATTGACCAATTCTAAGAAGCGCAAACTGTCCTGCTGTTTAATTCTGACTTTGTCTTCGTAAGGCAGACTATCAAATGGTTTTGCTAACGATCAGGCCGACAACGTTAGCATCGTCTACTCTTGTGTGCACCTTGCTAGCTGGCTAGTTCACTCCGACGTAGCCAAGAGTGTGAAAGATTGATTGATCAAACTAACGAAACAATATTAAACTCAAACAAGGAGATGTTGAAATTATGTTAAACTGAAACAAGGAAATATTATGAGTGTGTTTTATTTACACAATGAACAATGAAAATAGTCGAGTAATTTCTACAAGCAAGTACCAAGAAATGGGTTGCGGTTTGTTTTTTCGTCTTTTGATTACGTGACGGTATAAATCTCAAACTAGCTGTCAATCAAAACGGGATTCAGCCTTTCGACTGATCCTCTAATCATCTTGCAGAAGCTCCACATCCAGACCCACCCACAGCTCCATTCACCCCCAGAGATGCTTTGGGGGCGGGACTTCGCACGCGTAAATATTCCTCCCGCAAGCGTAAAACTAAAAAAGTTTCACTTTTACGCTCGCGGGAGGAATATTTACACGCGCAAATTGGTAAAACTTGCAGGTTTATATTTTTCACCTTGTGTTTTTGCGCCCCCTAGTTTTGAAATTGATCTGACGCCATACAGTCCTGTTGAAAAGAAGTGATGCTCAGCTTCTACGGGCAAATGCACTGATGCTACAAAATTGAGTCAGTCGATTTGTGATAAGTAGCTGATTCTGAACGAACTCGTCTTCTAATGCATTTGTAGTCAATGAAATGTTAACACAATATTCGACCATTTAATTTTTGACATTCCCTCGCAGTCTTAGAGAAATCGCCACTGCATCCGAGTGAGTATAAAATCATGAACTAGCACCATTCATGAGCGGTAAATGTCAAGCTAATCCCTTTATCTGCCAGTGTGGACCTGTTCTGCTGGTTGACTTTAATTTCTAGACTTTCATGTCCCCTGTTCTTTTCTGGCTGTTTTCACAGAGATGATCATTATTATTATTCTCAGCCTTGCCGAGTTTTACCCGAGTCCTTGGCTTTTGCCAAGTTTAGGCTAGTGGTAGAGGGACTGGTTTGAAGCTTGTGGTGCTGTAATGGACAGCAAGGTGACTGCAGGGAGGGTTGCATAAGGGTTTGTCTGGCTGTATTCAGAAGCACAGACATACATGTTACAGATGTAGACTTATATTGAACTTAAGGTTGAAAGAAATGTTTCAATGATGTGAAAATATTATGGTTCTTGGATTTAACAACCAAGCAAAACTTGCATGATGAACAGAACAGAAAGTGTACTAGCCTAGGATTCATGTCACTGAAATGAGACGTTTATCCCCATTCTGATATTTGACGTGAGCATTAACTGAACTGCTGCCATATGATTGGATAAATGGGTAAATCAGTCATGTATGTCCATTTCTAATAAGTTCTGTAAGACTTACCAACTTGTGGTTGGTGTGGTACAGTGGTAACATCACTGGGTTCCCATGTGAGAGACCTGGGTTCGATTCCCGATATGGGCAGCCAGTCTGTGCTACACCAATAAGGGTCCTTGGGCAAGACTGCTAACACTATGTTGGCCAACCTGTAATACCAGTAACCTTGTAAGTCGCCCTGGATAAGAGCGTCTGCCAAATGCCGTAAATGTAAGACTGTGACATGACGTGCCCGGCCTTGGACTTGGATACCTATATAAGGGAATGTACCGTAAGTTTACTTGCTGAAAAGATGGCAGAAGGAACCTGTAATTCTGTTTTGTTTGTCTGACAGTTATATTAATCACTGAGATCGACTTGGCATGAAGTTGGTTCAGTTTTTAAGAAAATAAATAACATTTTGGAGCAGTTCAACTTGCGATATTTTGTCCAGAGCTGCACCTGAGAGGTGTTTCTATGCTTCTTTCTCTGACTTGCAATGAAATTAAAAACCACTTTTTTTTTTTTCTTTCCAGATGTTTCCCCACCGACTATATAACCCAGAACTTACTTTGAGGTTTGCTGGCGTAAAGCTTTCAGTCTGGACTCTTTGTTTTTTTTTTCTTCTCTCTCTTTGTGTTTGCTTAAAGGAAGGAACACGAGCCGTGCTGCTTTATGACTAAGTGCACTTGCTCGGGTTTCGGTTTCCCCCTCGGTCCAAGCTTAAGATCACGTTTCTGACCAGTGACACGTACAATTATGCGATCCAAATTGAACCGCTGAAAGATGACCTGCAGAAGATAAAGGGCTGAATAAATTCCTGATATGATAATTGTCCAAGTCTGTGCCACTTTTATTACATCACATAGGGGACGTAAGAATGTGCTGCAGGGAAAGATTTTACATTGAGAGTGACGCAGGAATTGTTTGGATGACCTAATGTTTTCACATCCCAAAGTCCGGACCAAGGTTCATGGTTTTGTTACGTTGTATATGTTTGATGTGGTATATTTAAAGTTTTGGTTTCACATTATCATTTAGCGAGTGCACTAAAGACCTTATACATGACATACCTACGTAATGTCATCATCACTTATGTAGGCTGCGTCTACCTGTATATTATATTGATTGGTTTATAGAATAACGTGCGTCTGACATCATGTTGTCAATTTAGCATGTTGCGTTTTCCGCTTGGTTAAAGAGGCATGAATAAACGTATATATATATATATATCAAAAAAATTTCCCTTCTTTTCCGGTTATTTTTTTCTTTTACTGTTTAACAAGGCGGATAACAAGGCGCATGTGAAAGCACCCCAAGTCTACTTGGGAACGCAAATGTTGTCTAATCAAATTTTTACAAGAAATCAGATTAGATTTACATTTTTTTAGACACAATTTCTGGGACCCAACATTACACTCTGCTGGATGCCAAGCATCTACCTAAGAACCACTGTTATTTAACCCTGAGGGTTTTAGATTTCAGTGTAGACTAAAGTTCCAGAAAACTTCTACACCAGTTGAGTACTTGATAGGACCCACATGGACTTCACAAGCTTGCAGTAATATTCTGTAGGGTTAGGGTTAGACACCATACTTCCTGCAGAATGGTCCACAATTCTGTATGTTATACTTCACGTTGTAGGATTTCTAATGTTCCCAAGCTTGTAGTATGGCATCCCGGATGTGTTTGATAATGTTGAGATCTGAGATTTGGTGATTTAGGTAGGAATGACAAAACTCAAATGCATGTTTCTCTAACCGAAATTTGGCGTCTCTACATGCGAGTGGCGGTGCACTTTCCTGTTGGAAGATGCCAAGCAAATCAGAATGAATAATGCAGGACATGTCAAGTCGTCAGAAAGGACGAGTTGGAACTCATAACGTTCACCTGTCTGAGATGTTTCTAGATGTACCAGGGGTCCCATGGAATCCAGCTAAAGAGCCATAACCAGTTTTTCTGACACTGTAGTGTACTTTCTTTCTGCTGTGTAAGCATGGGGTTTTGGCGGGGTTTTTTTTTCTTTTTCTTGTTACTTTTCTGCCAGTGAACTTCGCTGCAATGACTGACAGTCAGTTTAAAATCCTTTTTTTAAGAAACTCATGAATGTAATTAAAATTTTGTTTGATGCTATTGAAAAGATCAGAATATAATTTTGGTAATCTGTTAATCCAAACAGTCTGGCTAACATATCAGTGCATGGTTAATTAAGTATACATGTCTATTAGCATCTTAATTATATGCGCTTTATGGTTGTTGCTATGGTTACATTTCTAGTGGCACGCTCTGTCACTTTTAATTAGGGACGTGTTCACTCTTACTTGAGTTCATAATTAATATCAATGATTATTAGTTAAACTGCAATGGCAAAGCCTAATTACTTCCGTTGTCATGGTTACATGTGACCTAGTTAGGCTGGGATCAGACGACGCGTCTTTTACAGCAGGCATCATGTCAGATTAGGCATAGACATTAGACATTAGGCATTAGACTTGTCAGACAGTGCCATAAATCCATAGGATGTTGGAGAGAATGAGTAAAAAGTGTCAAACAGACACTTTGGCGTTGTTGCCATTGTTGCCCAACGAACCTGTCCAAGGCTTATTGATCCAAACAGCAGCCTACGTTCTCTTGGCCTTGGGTTCTTTTGTTTGCATACTCTATATTAGAGAACTGCACAGGACTGTTATTCACACGCATATGAAATTGAGTGTCATCCCATTCTTAATCTTTAGATTTTAATATGAGGTTGAACACCCTTTGCAGCTATGACAGCTTCAACTCCTCTGGAAAGGCTTTCCACAACGGACACTGATGTTGGACCAGAAGGACGAGACAAAAAGGCCTGGCTCACAGTCTCAGCTCTAATTTATCCTAAAGGTGTTCTATCTGATTGACTTCATGTAGGCCAGTCAAGTTCTTCCACACCAAAAGTCTTTATGTTGGAGCAGGAAGAGGCCATGCCTAAACCGTTCCAACTAAGTTGGGAGCATGAAATTGTCCAAAATGTTTTGGTATGCTGAAGCATTAAGAGTTTCTTTCACTAGAAATAAAGGGCCAAGCTCAACTCCCCCTCTAGCAAACTTTACACTTGGCACAATGCAATCAGACAAGTACCATTCCCCTGGTTCTCCAAACCTATACCACTCCAGAGAACACCTCTCCACTGCTCTAGAGTCCAGTGTCAGCATGCTTTACACCACTGCATCCTATGTTTGGTGATATAATGCCTGGATGCAGCCGCTCGGCCATGGAAACCCATTCCATGAAGCTCTCTATGCACTGTTCTGGAGCTAATCTGAAGGTCATGTGAAGTTTGGAGGTCTGTAGCGATTGACTCTGGAGAAAGTTATGCGCTACAGCTGTCATTTTACATGGTCTACCACTTCGTGGCTGAATTGTTGTTCTCAATTACTAGCATTTTGTTATAATACCATTGACAGTTGACTGTGGAATATTTACTAGTGAGGAAATTTCATAACTGGACTTGTTGCACAGGTGGGATCTTATCACAGTACCACTCTGGAATTCACTGAGCTTCTGAGAGCGACCAGTTCTTTTTTACAAATGTTTGTAGAAGATGTGCTTGGTGGCCATAAGAGTAACTGAAACACCCAAATTCAATAAATGCACTAGAGAGTATTCATTCTTCCTATTGGTCAAAATCAAGGAACTAGGTACAGTGGTAACATCATTGGCTCCCGTGTGAGATAGCTGTGTTCAATTCCCGGTCTGGACAACCAGCCTGTGCTACACCAATAAGGGTCCTTGGGCAAGACCCCTAACACTAACTGTAGGTCGCTCTGGATAAGAGAGTCTGGCAAATGCTACAGATGTAAATTTTATAGAAAAAGAAAAAAATTCTGACATGCAACATTTTTTGGCAGGGTGTCATGAGGAGTCCCGGATGTTGACATTCCCAGCATTCATATTTAGACCTGATGCTTGAAGGTTGTCCATAATTGTGAGAAATTCATGTCAAAATCTGGCAACCAAACAGAAATGGGATCCATAT
>JAOVVF010032540.1:0-10228 GCA_028565595.1 Duopalatinus emarginatus | reverse complement strand
CTAAGATCTTCAGATTAAACAGAGAAAAACTGGATCTAACCAAAAATCAGTGTGACCCACTCTAGCTGCTTCCTATAGAAATGAATAGGGTGAAAATAAAAGAGTGATAGAAAGAGAAGGATGAGTGCAATCTGTCCCTAATTTGACATGATGGGGCCCGGTAAGTGGAAGTTTACAAAAGAAATCCCATTTAAGTAGATGAGACATTTTTCCACCAAAAAACGAGTGTAGCAGAAGTGATGAACATTTCCAAAAATAGTGTTTAAAATCCGTAGATTATTAACTTTTGATTTTATTAAAAGTTACTAAGGTGTAATATAAACATAATCACACTGATGACAAGGTAATAATATGAGTTTTCTGTACCTGAGCAAGTAACACCAGCATCTTCACCATGGTTACAGTCATGTGTTCCAAATCCTCTATAAGAGCACTGCGTGATGTCTCTTTCACTTCCTGAACACTGAACATCATCCATCCATATTGGACCACTTCCCTCACCAAAGTGGGCACTTTCATGAGCGCTGACAGCATCACCACATCCAAGCTGTTTACACACCACCTGTGCATCATTCATGTCCCAGTGATCATCACACACTGTTCCCCACTGGTTATTATAATAGACTTCCACTCTACCAGAGCAGACGTGACTGCCACCAGCAAATCGAATGCTAGCTCCATCTAAGACAAACAGTAAAATACATATTAATATTAATCAATGATAATGAACCTCATTACAGTATCACACCAATTTATTTATTTTTTAAATGTTATTTGCATAATGAATAATGAACCATGCATAATTTGCACTGGGTAGTTAATCATATAATTAATCTGTTAATCTATTTAACACTTATTTAAATCGTTACGTGCAATATACTGTATTTTTAAATAATTAATAGACATACTTAATAGGAAACTGTGAAAGTAAATCACTTTGGCTGAAAAGAACTTTTAGACAGGGGTCACAAGGTCTGAGTCAGGATATTGTCAGTGTACACAGTCTCATATTTTCCTAGCATGACCTTTAACATGACATTTATAAGACACTCAACAACACGTTTGGTATTAAACCATGATTTGGTTGAGTGCTTGTTGTTTATTACAGCTGGGATTGACATCAGGACTGGTTCATGAGGACATACATATACCCCCAAACCTTTTATAGTTAAAAATAAAGAATAGCTCATGTGGCATGGGCAAGCTAATAGTTTATATATACAGTTACCCTTGACCAATACAGTTGACCCTTTACTAATTACATGAAGAAAACTTTCAACAGGTTTAAACAAAGATAATATGCAACTTGGGGTTAAAACAATATTTAATTTTTGCATTAATATAGGCAATGTTCAGGGTAAATATTACACAGCCTTTAGCTTATGTGGTCTCAGTAGGCTAATAGATTATGTCAGGGTGCAGCTCACATCCAGGATGTCTGGTGTCCAGCACAGTTTGAAGATTTCCCTGTTTAACACACCTGCTAAACCTGGCAGTTAGCAGACACATTTAATCAGGTATGTGTGTATGTATGCACTTACATATGAGGAGGAATTAAACAGATTATTTTATTGAAACAATAAAATAATAAAACAAATGTTCTACTGACATTTAACAAAAAAATCTTAAAAAAAAAAAAAATAAAATAAATCAAAATAATGTACAACCAAACACACAGTCAATGTCTAAATGTCACAATCATTCCTAGTGGTCATGTGCTAAATGGAGTGAAACAGTGGGTCTGTGGCTCTACAGTCAGATATTATTGGGGGTCAGGGGGTGACTTTAGGCTAAGACTCGGATGTTTAAATGTCTGGCTCTGCCTCTGATATTGACTAGTTTGAATCTATCCTAATCTACCTCTAATAGCTACAGTTTAAGACACCTCAGAGGTCCACACAAAAGTGTTGCTGAATAAATCTAATTTATTTAAATGAAAAATCCACTTACCAGCCAGTAGTGAAGTGTCAAGAAGACTGACTATGGAGAGAAAATAAAAATGGACAAAAATAAAACACTTTTGTATGATTGAGTTTGTTCTGGTAAAAGCTTTGTGCTTCTGTTACACAATGCTGTTAAATCGATGTGTTTGTAAAGAGTCTGATATAAATGTGAACCCTGTTTACTATTTACTGTCTTATTGTTTTTATGTATGTGATCAATGAATAATAATGAACAAATCAAAGGAGTAGTAAATTAAATGTTGAACTAAATTAAGCAGAAACATTGTATAGTTGTGTTTATACCAGAGTGTTTGTGAATTTTGAAATTCTGATTGGTCAGAAAGTGTTAATTAGATAACAGTAACTGACAGTCGTTATACTACAAATCACAGGTTTATATTAATGCAGTAGTTTTAATACATTATTGTCTCTACAGTGAAGCTGGGCCAGGGACTCCTATGGCATTTTACAGAAAGTACGGCTAATAAAAAGCATCCAATCCTCAACATTTAATATAACTATAAATGATTTTAAAATATTTAAAATTGTGTGTAGTTTGTAATTGTGAGCTAACTGTGGTACAAGTGTTAAGGCACTTGAAGTGGTGTATATATTACTTATGGTGTAAACTTTAGATGGGAAAATGTTGCAATGTGGCAATCTCAGAATTATTCTTTGGAGGTTCATGGGCACTAAATGAAACATGACCTTGCCCTGTGTATATGCTGCAGTCATTAAGTTGAACAATTATGACGTCTGGCAAAATCAGGGCCAAATTTAAAAGCAACATTGACTCCCTTTGTGGAATGGATTTATGCTATCAATTTTGTTTGATACTTTGTCAAATTTGATGTAGTAATAAATAAATAAATAAAATAATACAAAACTTAATGGCGGTCTCTATTACTGTTATCTTTAAAGGCTAAACACCATCTAATGGACGCCCTGGTGATTTTACATTCTATTAAAATGGAAATAGCAGCTTATATTGCTTTTAAATTGACAGTTTTGATTTACAGAAACAATTGAGCTTGTTACGGAGTCTCATAACGCTTCATGTGACATCACTGGTGGACAACAGTGAACAACGCCGCGGTAAAACACCATTTTAACTGACTTGAACTAGGAATGTTCCAGTGCTGTTTCTTCACATTCCAATGATATTTATGAATTTGATGAAGAGGATGAATCTGCAGTGAGAGTGGAGGTGACTGGATATTATAACAGGGAAATTAAACCGTTTAGATTTGAGCCAGAAGGAGAACAGACTGCATCTGAGAGTAACCTGACAATCAGAACTGGGAATTCCAACTAGAAAGAACTTTGTTAATCATATTTTTTATTAAAAAAATCAAATAAATCTTTTAACATATCTATATATTAACCATTATTAATTGCATTGGTGTTTGATTAGCAAGTTGGTTATATTTTTCATTTTACTAGCTTGTAATTTTCCTGTGGAACATTTCCCATTTGATTTAATGATGTGATTTATAGTAAGTATAATGATTTGATGATGATAGTATTTTTGGGATGTTTGGGCCATTTGTGCACAGGGGTTCCCCTGTACATTAAATTATTGCAACCATTGCAACAGCTGAACAAGTTTTTTGACTATTAATTATCACAAGAAGTTAAGTAATGTTATGTAAACAAAAAATTATTTGTTATAGCAGGAGACAGCTTCTGCTTGATGACTGAAAAAATATACAAAGAAAGTGTCATTTCTGGCAGGATAACTTGACCCTCGATTACTCTTTCTTGCTCAACGCCACTGATCACGCTAGTGTTCCAAAGACAAGTCCCCAGGTGGTATCCCTAAAGAGGTGGCTAGGGTGGCTGTTACCTGTAAGTTAGAGTAAAACCAGGCCATCACTCCAGGAGTACACATACACAACACTGCCTTAACATGAAGTAAAGTACGACAAACAACTTTCCCTTAGCTCCCTAGTTATCCAGAACCAGGAAAAAACGTTGTAACAGGCACTTACTCCATTCTGGCCACACTGAAAAAAAAATTGCCGTAAATTAACAGTCAGTGTTCAACAGTATTACTATTGTTAAAACGAATGTATTTCAGAAGGAAGAAACTCAATTTTGTTTAGTTGCTTTCCCTCAAACTCATTTACTCTCCACTGGAACTTCGGACAAGGTGTATGTTTCCTTTACATTATTGTCTGTTTATTAGTGAAAATATTAACTGCTAGCAGCATGTTTTGCAGTACATTTTTCAAGAGCTTGTTAAGCTTGGTTAGAGTGATGGAGTGTTTGAAAATAGCAGGCTAAATTAGCTAACACTAGCGTTAGTTTAACTAAACTGAATTCTGTGGTGAAGTCAACCCCTGGAATTTATGTACAACATTTTTTAGAGAAAATAATTTGACGTTTACAGTATTAAACTGATTAATGTTACATCCTCACTCTGCAGAAAATATCACTTGTTTTTTTTAGGGATGTAAGAAAGCAGGATGTTAGCCTACAGATTACATTTCACTACATGGCCAAACAGGGTCTGCAAGAAGAATGTGCAAAAAATAAAGAGGGGAATGAAAGTGAGAGTGTCGTCCGTGTCTTATTGCACTTGGTGTAATGTTGGTGAAGCCTGAGTTGGAAGGCGTATATTTACACAGTTTTTGGCACCACTACAGCCTAAAGAGCAAAACTGAGGGATGGGGTACTCTCCTGTCATTCACATAGATCCTAAACAGAATAGGGCACACTACTATGGAAGACAATATGTATGGGAGTCCAGCAAGTGTAAGGTGATCAGACACATGTAGATGATTAATTTAAAAAAGGGAAGCATTGTGAAAAAAAAGGGATTGTGCCAAAAGAATGGCGAAGAGCAGGGGGTATACTTATGCCAAAAGAGAAGGATTCTGTCCCCATCGACCAGTTTCACCTTATTAATTTACATAATGTAGAAGGCAAGATTTTCTTTAGTGTTGTTAATGTTTGAATCTCTCTATCAAGGAATTTGCCCCTCAGCCTCTGTCCTGATCTCTCAACCAGTTGGTGAATAAGCTTTCAGACACTTCTGTGCAAGTGAACTAAAGTTAAAACAGAGTTTATATACTCTTAGGTTACAAATTATTGGTCAGGGTTGTTACTGGGGAGAAATCATTCCTATTGTCTTCTCTCTCTCTTTGGATTGGATCTTGAGGTTAGTGTAATGATAATGATTCTACTGGTTAGTAACTATATGCTAAGATTGGCAATCAAAACTCTAAAAGTAGAGGGGTCTATAGATAAATGCTGATTGTAAGATTATAATATAATAAGGAGAACTATGGGCATTAGTATCTACGTTTGAGACATTAGCCCATTCCCTTGTAATAACTGGATGTTCATTTTTAGGTAGGAAAATCCTGTGTTTAACATATTTTAGGGCATGTACACACTTGAACACTTGACCTCGTGCAAGGGCTTTAAAATCAAACCTAACAAGTGTAATTTCAAAAAGGCTGGCTACATATCTGAGAGCTAATCAGCTAATAGATACTTCAGTGTAGAAGGCAGGGATTTCAGGATTTGCTGGTTGTTAGTTATCAGGCGGTTGGTAGTGGTAGGTGGTTAGTTCAATTTGGGTGTGAGGGTCAGTATAGAGGAGAACGAACATAGAGGGAACACCAGACTGCAGATTCCACACTGCATGGTGGTAACTACACTGAGACCCGACATGGTGTTGGACTCAGAAAGCAGGAGGATAGTTTATTTTATAGTGCTGACAGTTCAATTTGAGAATGAAGTTGTGGGAGCTTATAAAAGGAAATTATTTAGAGGTAGTAGATGAAGTAAGAGAGTGTGGGTGGCAGGCACATTTTAGACAAGTAGAGATAGGTGTTAGGGCTTTTGTAGCAAAGTCCACCACATCTCTGCTACTTGAATTTGGATTTAATGGCTGTGTGCTAAGGACAGCTATAAAACAACACTCAGATGTAGCTGAAAGAGCTAATCAGTGGTTGCAGATAAAAAGGACTCAGGATGAGTGAAAAAGTTCAAGGCATGACTAAATATTATAATGACTAAATCCCATATGGAACTGGTGGCACTCAGCATGCATTAACGGTGCCAGTGGGACTGGCATATAGCCTTAGCCACCAGGCAGGCCAAGGAGGATTTACATTGTGTGTATAACACTGTGTGTATTACGAGTGGTGTGTATAGTATGTACAGTGGAACATAGGTAGTAGGTTTATGAGGTGAACTTGGAGGGGAATGGGTGTCTGATGCCAGAAATCACTGCTGAGACTTCCAGAGGTGTCGTGGGCATGATTCAGCAAAACACTGACAAAGAGAGCTGCCTACCTGATGACCCCTTTGAAAAGTTCACAAGGAAGTGATTGTTTGCAGAATTTGCGTGTAGGGAAGGTGCTGGTCTATGTGTAATGGCTGTAGTTAACAGTCAGTTGCTCGTGGGATCTTAAGCGACCACAACAACATAGGAGAGATTATCATGGTTGTGGGGAAGGTGCTGGTTTCTGTCTGTGACCCAGGTACGAGGTGCAGTATTGTCATATTTTGCTGTATTATTTCACTAAAATCATAACATTTATACGAGTAACTCAATTTACAATTAATGAAAATAATAGTTATTTTGTTTTTTTCTTACAGCTAAATATTTGCAAAATAATTTGCATAAACATTTTGCTATTTATAAGATTAATAATAAGCTATTTATAAGTATAAAGTATTTTTCAGTGAGATAAGAGAATGAATAAAGTAAGTTGTGAGAGAAATTAATTAGGTCCACACTGTATTTTCAGTATTTGAATACATAAGTAGAGATATAAGATCATCTTCTTCTGTGTCTTAACATTTGTTAGAACAGGACATTCTACATTTCTCTGTCTGCACTTCTCTGTCTGTACATGTGGATAAGAGTGAAGGTCAGCTAGGAAGATTAGATGTTCTCCTTAGTTGGGTCCGACCTTGGTGTGTATCTGGTCAGATGAAGAATGTTTTCGGACAGCACACATACATTGGAACAAACCTTTTGTTTAAAGTCAGGTATAAAAAATAACCAGTGAAGGAGAGAGTCAGAGTGCACTTTCCAGCTGTCTCGTATGCGCTGTACTTTTTTCAGGTATTCTATCTTTATTAAACCTTTTTTCTATGTAAAGACAACTGTGTTTGACTATTTAGCAGCTCAAAAAAAATTGTCACAACAAAGTAAATAAATATTTTAGTAAATAAAGTTCATTTTAAAGGTACTAAATTGGTTGATGAAATCCAATGAAAAAAAATTATATAAAAAGACATAGTTTAGTTTACATTTTACCTTAAATTAATAGTACATTAACAATGAAAATTATCCAATTTAAGATTGTTATTGTTAGTACACTGTAGACATACGATCATTGTTTACTTCTCAATACTACTACTAAGTTTGCATTAATATCTACATCCTCAGTCACTGTCCACATCAACTTTTTGTTCATTAGCATCAACATTAATGTAGTCCTTATAAGAGCCGCCTAAAGGTCTGGAAAAAAAGGGCATTTACATAGTCATCTTCATCATCTGTCCCATTCTCTCTTTGTGGACTCTGATATGTGTTTCTGCCATCTGAAATGATTACACATGTAGAAATATTTAAATCACTTATAATTATGTACTTCCATTTACCTCTAATTCCTTCAAGCTCCACTAGGGGGAACAGTGTAGAAAACAAAGTAGACAATACCCTGCTATGCAGTTAATGAAGTAAATATTAATTTTATAAAACAGAAATGTAACTTACACCAAATATCACTTGCAGTAAACTTAAAATAAAAAAAAACTTAAAAGGTTTTTCAGTAGGGGGTCAGTAAAGGAAAACAAAGTAATGTGTGTCTAATAAAGGACACATTAGATGCTAAATTTCTAGATATGCTGTGCATTACTGCCCCCTATTGGCCAAAATCTGCTCACAGCTGGGTGCTTATGCCAAGTGACCCAAGGTTAAGTTTTGCCTCCAAAACTAAAATGCCATGGAAAAATCATGGAAAAAAATTTCAGATAGGGAGATGCCAGTGGAAGCTTGCAGGATCTTTTATATTGCAAATGATCAGGGTTCATCATGGTAACATTCTCAACTTTGATGTTTTTGTAAGGATTTTTTTACAGACACTGACAAGTAATTGAGTTGTTTCTTCCTTTGTGTAAGGGTCATTTCTCCTTGATGACTGAAAACATACATGTAGGTTAGTGCAATTCTCTACCTTGGTCAAAGCCATAGTAAAGAGACTCATCATGCTAAAAAAGTACCCAGGTGGTATCCCCACAGAAGTTTGTAGCCCTGCTCATTTCCCTGAGTCACCATGACATGGCACAGACACTGACTGCCTCCCTAGCAGAGTTACCCACATCTTAAACCTCAGCAGGAGATGTCCACCTTCATAACTTCATTTGTCCCCAAATATGTGAATGATGAGGCTGGGATACACCACCACCTCCATACTATGCTTTTGGTCCTGGAAATATATTAAATATGGGCTCCTGCACACCTCACCTTCACCAGTCCTGCATTACCCATTGCCTTGACCTCAATGAAATAAAGTCTGATTACATTCATGTATATGGTATATGACAGATGCCACCCCTGTCAGGTAACACTGATCCTTAAAGTTTAAGCACCAACAAAGCTGCAAGTTCTGGTGGACAGAGGAATTTGACCTCTGCATTTAATCTAACCATGCAATAAAACAAACATACTTGGGGGCAGTAAACACGCATCCCCCAGACTGGGGAGGCAGCCCTGATCCAAGGCTCCCAAGGAGCAGTTGAAAAAGGGAGATGGGAGATGGGAGAAGAGTGGGAGGGAGAAGAAAGCAGAGAGAATAAGAGATACTTGGAACAAGGTCCACTGCCACAATTCCTTGGTCTTGGTCAAGTATCGGAAGAGGTTTCTGGAATACATGCTGGCTCATAGCCTGCTCCTAAGCAAGGGCTTTAATTTGAGAAGCACCTAGTATAGAGTTGGTGGACTCTGACTAGAGAGGCTTTAAATGTTCCCAGAGTTTGTTACCACTGTAGCCTATTGTGGAATATTAAGCTTGCTCTCAGGGAGGAAGGGACGGTAATAATCTTCCTCAATGCTGTCACTAACATAGACCCTAGCCAAGAGAAAGTCATTGAGAAGGAATATGGAAGACACAACCATGGGAGACATGTATAATCTAGTGAGTAAAAGGTGGTCAGCAAGAGTATATGATTAATTAAAATACAACATCCATATGATAAACTCAATTTAAAATTTGTCAAAATTAATAAAATTTCTTTATTTGTTTATCAAAGCTAAATATTTGCAAAATAATGTTCTTAAAACAAGCTATCCATGAGTTTACACTGAAATAACAGAAAAACTTGTGCAGACTGCTTTAAAAAAATGGTACAGATTGGTGGTGGCTTCATAACGCCATGGGGTTTGTTAAGCTGGCATTCCATGTGACCTCTATTACATCTATAAACATCTCTAACAGGTGAATTCTATGTGTGCCTCCGTTCCGATGGGTTTGTCCTCTAACATCAGGACAATTCGCTGAGACACATGTCTAGCAATGCCAAATTATATTTACAGGAAACACTCATCTGAGTTAGAGTAAAACTAACATTTAGAAAATGAAAGCTAAATAAAAGCTACTATAGTAATGTAATAATGTTCTAAAAACAATCCTAACATTTTATACTCTAAATTAATATCTTATCAAGTAAATATAATACAGTTTAACCATGTTACTGTTTGTGAATCAGATCAGGTCATTGCATATCAGATGATTGTTCACGTTTCAACACTACTCTAGACAGTTTGCATAAATATCTGCTTCCTCATTGTCCACATCAGTTCTTTGTTTATCAGCATCAACATTAATGTAGTCATTATCAGAGTCTGAATCATCCTTCTGCTGGAAAATAGTTTCTGCATTTACATAAACTTCTTCATTATCTGTCTCATTTTCTCCTTGGGGACTCTGATATGTGTTACTGACACCTATAAAATGATACAAGTAATTATAGTATATATTGATTTTGATTATGTGTAAACTCTATAGACTTTTTATTGTTTTGTGTAAAACATCCCTGTGGTGTGAAATAATTTAATTAGTTTTGTCATCAAAGGAGTGTTTTATTATTGTAGTGAAATGTTCATGACTTTAAAACTTACACTCTGTATCCTTATTCTTATCCATCTGAGATTTTCTTCTTTTTTGTGTCTTCACAAAGTACACGATGCTTGGAACTAAAATGAGGAGCAGTCCTGCTGTCACTCCAACACCAATGTAGGGAGCCAGAAATGCTGAGAA
>JAOVVF010032539.1:0-10230 GCA_028565595.1 Duopalatinus emarginatus | reverse complement strand
CTGTAACAGTGCTGAACTCCACCACTGAGGGTGTGTTTTCCTTTTCTATTACACAATTCACTTTAACAATTCATTGTTCCTTTCTAATCAAATCTGTAATTTCACCAGCCATACTCAAGCACAACTGATGTGTTTTACAGAATTGTCAAACACCTCCTACGCAGTTAACATTACATTCAGCGTTAGTAACATCAGCATACAGACAGTTCCTAACCTCCAGAATGACACCTTCAGTCAAGTGAAGATCATCGTCAATGACACTGTGAGTTTCCATCAGTATGTCCATAGCAGATAGAGTTCTTCTGATCACAATGTATTTTTGTCTTTAATCAGATACTTAGTGTAAATCATTATAAACTCAGATTTGGTGTGGACATCAACTTATAATGTTAATAATAATAATAATAATAATAATAATAATAATAATAATAATAATAAGCACCATCATCATCATCATCATAATCATTATTTTGCGTGTTTACACTGCAAGCTAAAAGTTTTACCAAAGAATTCACTACTGACTGTAAAGTCAGTCACTTGGTGCAGGAAGACTGATGCTGTACAGTTACATTTGTCACTACAGTAAATAAAAAAAAATACAATATTGTGATTTCCTTCACAGATAAACACCCTTCTAAATAGTTCTAGTGCACAACCAATTCAACCCAACACCGCCAACTTCACGTAAGTTTATAAAGTAGATTGCAGTTCTGAAATATCTCTGTGAAATTTTTATTGTAAAATTATTTAAGGGTGGCATGGTGGTGCAGTGGGTATCACTGCCGCCACTGCCAGGTAAACAAACTTCTAAATGGAAAGGTTTCGATAGCATTTACAACCAATTTCACAAATTTCATATAAGTTGAGAAACTTCTGTGCTGAATCCTGACATTACTTTCTCCTCTTCTAAACAGGAGCTCAGGAAGTCACGTTTTGGGCTATATGGAATACAATTTCCAAAAGAAACCCCTTGGAAAACAGACTGGTATGTTAACCACAACACATTTGCTCATGTTTGGTCTTACTTTGTTGTAAATCTGTGCATTTTCTATAAAGTTCACCTTTTCACAACATTTATTTCTAGACCAGTCTATGACATCAAGCAGTGTTCCAGCTATTCCACAATTAAAGTAAGTGTAATTTTCATACACTCATCAGCCATAACGTTCACACATCAAAATCGCTGAAAGGTGAAGTGAATAACATCTTGTTACAATAGCACCTGCCAAAGGCTGGGTTATGTTAGGCAGCAAGGGAATCATCAGTTCTCAAAGTTGATGTGTTGGAAGCAGGAAAATTAAATAACTTAAAAAAATGTAAACAAAAAAAAATAAGTGATTTTGACAAGGGCCAAATTGTGATGTTTTGACTACTGGATCAGATCATCTCCAAAACTGCATGCCTTGTGAGCTGTTCCTAGTAAGCAGTACATAGTACTCAGCCAGTTATCCAGCAACAAGGTCATAAGTGCCCAAGCATACCTAATATTTTGTTCCCTGGGGTTTAGCCCATCTGGTCTGATCATATAAATGTGTTTTTCGGGTGATAAACTATGGAACTGTTATAGTACAGGCATCCTTTTGTATCATTTGTCAATGATTTGTCATTTGTATCAAACATCATTATTTCTTTGCTATTTTTATGTCTCATTCTCTGTGTATTCTTTCAGTAAATTCTATTATTTTTTCCCTTTTCCAGCCTGGGAACTGTAAAAATTGTCATTACACTGATATTCGAAAACTTGATCAACGTACCAACTGAGGCCATTGTTCTCAAAATTGCTTTTGAAAAGTTAGAATCAAGGATCAGAAGAGAGCGTGATGTTGCACCGAAACCACTGCCTGAGCCTGTCATGATACAGAACATCACCTATAATAGTTAGTCTCTTTCCTGATTAGACCTTTATGGTCTCTGAGTAAAAACATATGTAGTCCAGGGACTAAGTATATATGCATTTCTTCATCATGTGTTTCCACTCATCTCTCTTTTAGGAACAGGCAGCAACTCATTCACTATAAAAATGTTATTCAGGATCAGCAATGTTAACATATCTCTGAACTGTAATGAAAGTGTGAACAACGTCACCTATTACTTAATACAAGATCAAATTAATACCCTGGTGAGTTAGACTGATTGCTCTGGATTATACAGTTAAAATTGCAATTCATTTAGTTTTCCCCTAACATCAATTTTTTAAAAATGCAAGCTGTTGCTTATTTAATTAACATATTTACATTTTTCAGATGAATACAGTCCTGAATAAAGAAAGAAGTGAACAGTCTAGCTTTCCACAAGCAAACTTCACGTATGTAATGATCCCTGTCCTTTATTCCATCAGCAATACTTAACACAGACACAGTGAGAAATAATATTTTATAATCATGGTTAATTCTTTTTTTTTTCAGGTGTCATGGTAGTGGAGATGAGATTGTGGCTCAAGAAGTATACCGATATAGTGAGAGTCAGATTCAGTCACCAAGTAACTTTCTTTATGAAATACTGAAAGAAAGTGGTCTGATATACTATACAATGGCTCCTCTTCTAAACATTGAAACCACAAAACCTGGAAACAGTACCTCCACATCAGCTGCATGGATTCTTGGCTTCATTATCCCCTGTGCCATAGTCCTCATTCTTCTGCCATGTTGGATTCTACTCTGTGTAAGTATATGCTAATATTTTACATTTACATTTACGGCATTTGGCAGACGCTCTTATCCAGAGCGACTTACAGGGTTATTGGTATTACAGCTAGGCCAACGTAGTGTTAGGGGTCTTGCCCTTATTGGTGTAGCACAGACTGGCTGCCCAGAACCCAGGTCTCTCACATGGGAACCCAATGATGTCACTGTGCCACACCAACCACTAATATTTTAGTCAGTTAGTTGTATCATTTGCATTATTATTTTACCTACCCATTATATCCAAGTAATTATTCATGTTTTTTTCTTGATTCTATATTTTCTTTCCTGCAGTGCCTTCTTTGTGGATGCTGTGCAGGAATTAGAAAACGCTGGACCCGGCGCCAGCCACACCACGTTCAGTATCAAACTCACAACAGCCTTATTTTCTAAAGCACAACATACAGTATATTTTAATGCAACTGTAGTGATAAATTTAAACTGTCTTAGTCATAGTCTTGATAAAGACATGAAAAACGTTGGGCAAAATATTCCATAGTACAGAGAGGTAATTTTGTTAATATTAAATCTGAAAATATGTTCATTCTGTTTAGTATTTCTAATCATTTAATGCTCTCCATGTATTACATCCTGTGCCTGTATTGCTGGACTTATACAGGATATATATGAAATTGAACTGAAATTAAATACAACATAATTTAAGAATATGCTATTTTTTATTTATTGTTCTAATTTATTTCTAATAGTATTTTAATGTAATTTATTACATTATTAGTTAAATAGAAAAATAGTATAGTATACATTTCATTTCAAATAGAGGTATTTATCTTGTTTCTGTATAACTATATAACTATTTATTTACATATGCACTTTATCAAAATGTAACCACTGTGCCATATGTTACATGTAAAATCAACAGCTCTGAAGCACTATTCTTCTAATGCCATTAAAATAATGATTTACTTCAACCGAATACATTCTTCATTTTCTTCTTAACCGACCTTTTTAACCTGTCAATTAAAAATACCAGCAAAATAAACACACAAATATTTTATTGTTCTGAACAAGAACAGAAAAATATATCTATAACATATACATAACAACATGAGATCCTATAATACTCCTGATATTTCATTAAAGATGATGGATGGGTGTGTCACATTGTCAATTTGTTGACATGGGGAAACAGGACGCAGACTGTAACAACTCAAAACTATCTCGCCCAAAGACACTCCCCAATGTGAAAAAAAAATATGCAGCAGTAGACTTCTGCGCAATATCACATAATATAAAAAAATTTAAAATAATATAAAATAAAATAAATTATGCATTATTTCTAAGTTGAAGATTATGTTCTTAATAGAGACCTCAAAATAGAAAATCAATGCAAAAAATAGACCTGTAATGACTAACAAACAAGTTAGAAAACCTGTGATCACTGAAACAAAACTGAGAGCACCTGTGATATCCAATTAACCTAAATGCATAAATAGGGTTATAAAATGAAATGACCCATGAACACCAGAACATTCTCAATTTTAGAGCAATGGGCTTTTTCAATTAGTTGATATGTCCAAGCTGTCATGACCAAACTCAGGAGAGACACACACGGATAAAATAAAAGGAGCTATGTTATAAGAAAGGGGCAATCCAAAAGAGTACCAAAACTGGCTAGGTCGGCTAGGCCAGTGTGGGATAGGCAATAGGTGTGACACATGCCATCTGCATGTCTGAATCATGGCTCCACAGAGCCATTAATCACATTTTTTTAATCTATGTAAATGGCTTTAAAGTGAAATTTTACAATTATAAATGGTGAACACATGTTATGCTAAAAGTACTTGTTAAAAATTGCTGGGACAAGAGAAAGTGGTAAGGGAGTTTATTCACTCACATACTAGGCAGTACTGAACATACAAAACAAATATTAACATTAACAAATCTTTCACCATCACTTAAACTTAGGCTGCATCCGAAATCGCATACTTCCGTATAGCGGATGTAGTGTGTCCGAGGCTGTGCATACTGCTCGCTTGTATACTGAAATTACGTACTGCTGTAATGGTGCACAGTGCACACTGCTTCACATTCAATGTACTGCTTAAATACGCGATTTTGGACACAGCCTTACTGTTACTGAAGCAGTGCGCGACAAGCCTCTACTACGGGTGAATCGCAGAGATATAGTGTTATTATCACGTTTATATATATATATATTTGTGTGCTTTACGTTTTCCATAATCTCTGTAAGTGGCATAGCTTTGTTACTGGTCTTTGAAACCGTTTCTTATCTGGAAATGTCTGGAAATTATTTTGACAGGCATCCAGGAATTACATGGTGCTATGCTATCTGCAATAAGAACCATGTCACCAGGCACCTGGCACTTTTCCTTTTTCCACATTTGTTGTACATTTTTGTTGTAATAAAGGTAAAAAAAGCTCTGACATATGTTGTACTTGTCTCTATCATATCTTTACCAACGGATCATCTTCATCAAAAAGCCCAGGAGGCAAAACTGCCTTTTTTATAGTGAGAAGATGATTGGGGGTTAAAGGATAATCAGATAATTTAGTTACGGGTTGGTCATTTGCAATTGCTCCAGCTTTAAAAAGACTGTGTGTAACTCTTTATCATCTAAGGTCTTTCTTACCATCTGCATAATTCATTCTCAAGCACCACCATGATGGGAGGCTATTGGTGTATTGAAACAGGGTTTAATCAGTAGATTATACTGTCTCATTTTACTGTCTTATTGATTGCCCAGGTGGGACCTGGGATATTTGTTTGGTCAGTCATTAAGGAAACTAAAGTAGAGATGTTAGTTTCCTCATCCCAAGCCAAGTGCCATTACACCATGTGGTAGATTTAATTTTAATCTTATAATGAATACATAATGTGAAGATACTCTTTGTCTCAGGCTCATACATACCAAGGGTAGGGCATCCAGCCAGCTGAAGCCCGTTTCTTGGCATGTTTTGATTAGCTTTTTTTTTATTATGCCATTTGTTATTTCTACTAGGCCTGCACTTTGCGGGTGATGAGCATAATGCTTGTGCAGTGGCACCCTACTTACGTCACTGATGTGTGTCAGGATATTTCCTACAAAGCTTGGTCCATTATCAGTTGAAACTTTCCTAGGAATACCAAATCGGGGAATGATCTCTCTTTCACCAGTGTTTTTGCTACTGTGAGTGAATCCTGATAGAAGGTGTGGTAGGCCTCTACCCATTTTGAGAACATGTCTACGATTACAAGCACATATTCCTTTTTCAAACATGGTGTGAGTTCAATAAAGTCCATCTGCAAATTATCAAAAGGCATGTTAAATTGCCCCAGCAGAGTTTGCTTTTAGACAAGTTAAGCACTTTTTTGAAAGATTTTGAGTGTAATTTGAGACATGATCTATCTAAAAAAAGGACAAGATCAGCATTAGGAAGTCGGCTATCTTTTAAATCTGGTCTAGGAGAGCAGACAAGGTCCAAGGTGTGCAGACAATCATGAGGCTCACCTTCCTTCTCAGTAGGTAGTAGGGTAGCTGGGTTTAAAACAGTGCCTCTTCATAACATTTGGCATTTCAGTGTGTAATACTTAAGCCATCGTGCTGCACTAAGGTGTAAAGTCTGCCTTTTCAGCAGATTCATGGACACTGCATGTGGTAAATGTAGAGTAATGTTTGCATAACCCACTATTTCTCTGGATGCTATGATAACCTTTTCTGCAGCCACCACATGTCTAAACGTCCACTGAAGTATGCGACCAGACCAGAGGTCATATAGCCTTGTTTTTCATCTACAAATTGTTCAACAGGCTTTTCTGGATTTGGTAAACCCTAACCCTAACCCTAATCCAACACTGGTTAATTTTGTAACTATTTTCAAATCTACAAAAGCCCTTTTCCGCTTTGGGGTTCAGATCACTTTGGCTGCAGCAGTGATGTTCTTTTTGTGTGCCATATCATGTAATGGAGCTGAAATGCAAGCTTAATTTGGTATCCACATCTTGCAATATCATGTCGTACCCAGAAAGGAGAAAAGTTGCTTTTTGGTGTCACTTTAGGTATGTGTGCTATGGCAGAGATCCTCTTTGCACACAGTGACGTTCCCTTTTCTGGAAGGTTGTGTCCTAATTATGTGAGTGTTGCCTGCACAAGTTGCAGTGCAGAAAGTTTTGTTATAAACATTTGATATTTAAGAACAGTCTTACCGCTGTCAGTGTGTGAAAGCTGTGTTTCTTTTGGTCCCTGAATGACTTACTCCTTCTCTCATTTGAACTGAGTGTCCCTTAGGGGTTTGTTTTTGGGGCACTGGGCACTAATGTGTCAGTGTTTATCACAGTTATAACACTTGTACTGCGAGTAGTCCTTTTGCTCTGAGCCACCACCTCTCCCTCTTCCACGGCCTCTGCCTCCTCCTTCCAAATTGGTTTTTGCAGCTTCCAGTACTGCACACTGGAGCTGGTATTGCTCTCCTTCTTTCTTTTGATGTCCTTTTCTTTACTTTCTTGTTCAGTCTTTTCTCTGTGTGTATTGCAAATGCGAGCACGGTTTGCAACTGTCCAATGTCAACTTCTTCACAGCTGTTACTTGCATTTGTATTTCTGATGTTAGTCCACTCAGGAAGCGTTCTTCCAGATGACTCTACCAGGGGCTCATTTCAGTGCCTGTAATGTAAGAGGTGCTTGATTTCATCCTCTTTTTTGCATGCAGACCTGGTGTCTGTCTCTATTTACCATAAGCATGCCAGTTTAGTTTCCATGAAAAATTTTCCTATGATCTGTCTCCTGTTTGTGGTCATAGTAGATGCATCAAACATAGGCATAGGTGTGGTCCTCTCCCAACATTCTGGGAGGGACCAGAAACTACATCCCAGGAACCTATTATTCCCACTGGCTCACCCAAGCTGAACGCAATTACCCCATCGGGGACAGGGACAGGGAGCTGCTCGCGTTGACCCTTGAGAAGTGGTGTCACTGGCTGGAGGGGGCGTCCCAACCCTTCCTGGTCTGGACAGACCATAAGATTCTGGCATAAATATAGCAGGCCAGGCGACTAAACTCTCGACAGGCTCGCTGGTCCCTGTTCTTTGGGAAGCTTTAGTTTACCCTTTCATACCTTCAAAAATGCCACCAGTGAGACCCCCCAAACCTGAGACGGAGGCTCATCCTCCTGGCTGCTCAGATCATAGCCCCTCTCACCTAGGATATTGAGCACAAGGTGCTCGCTGATAAGCACACAGAGACCTACTGTGGAGGGAGTCTGGAGGGTAGGTTATTTGTCCCAACAGGCATGCATTGCCAGGTTCTTGAGGGGCATGCCTCCAATCTGACTGGCCACCTGGGACTTACATCCCGCAAAGTGTGTATGCAGTGGTCTTAAGCATGCCATTACTGGAATCTAGAGGAGTGTAGACGTGTTCTATGGATTAATGAATCATGTGTCTTCATCTGTCAATCTGATAGACGAGTCTGGGCAGCTGCCAGGAAAACATCAGTTGTCTGACTGAATTGTGCCAAGTGTAAAGTTTGATGGAGGGGGAATTATGGTGTGGAGTCTCCACTTTATCCTCCAACACTTGATCATCCAGGAACTTATGTAAGAATTTTTTCCCTGGACTTCAGCTGGACATACAACAAAATGATTCCATGACAACTACACAGCAAACTGACCAAACCAGCCAGTTTTTATATTGCACTGAACACTGCACCTTTAACCCATAATGTAATCTACACATGCTAACTATGACTGTACAGTGTTATCCAGTTATTCAGAATGTGAAAGACTGTAGTTTACATAGTGTATTACTGTAGTTCATAGTGTGACTGTAGATTATATAGGTTATGACTGTAGGTTATACAGTGTATGACTATTTTATAGTGTGACTGTAGTTTATACAGTGCATAACTGTTTGTACCGTATATAGCATATGATTGTAGTTTATATAGTGTACGGCTGTAGGTTACAAAGTGACTAATTTATATAGAGCATGACTGTAGTTTATAAAGTGTATTACTGTCGTTTATAGTGTATGACTGTAGCTTATAGTGTGACTGTAGTTTATATACTGTATGACTGTAGCTTATAGTGTGACTGTAGTTTATGTAGTGTATGACTGTAGTTTATAGTGTGACTGTAGTTTATATACTGTATGACTGTAGTTAATAGTGTGACTGTAGTTTATATACTGTATGACAGTAACTTACAGTGTGACTGTAGTTTATGTAGTGTATGACTGTAGTTTATAGTATGGCTGTAGTTTATATACTGTATGGCTGTAGCTTATAGTGTGACTGAAGTTTATAGCATGACTGTAGTTTATGTAGTGTATGACTGTAGCTTATAGTGTGACTGTAGTTTATGTAGTGTATGACTAGCTTATAGTGTGACTGTAGTTTATATACTGTATGGCTGTAGCTTATAGTGTGACTGTAGTTTATGTAGTGTATGACTGTAGATTATAGTGTGACTGTAGTTTATATACTGTATGACTGTAGTTTATAGTGTGACTGTAGTTTATATAGTGTATGACTGTAGCTTATAGTGTGACTGTAGTTTATATACTGTATGACTGTAGTTTATAGTGTGACTGTAGTTTATATAGTGTATGACTGTAGCTTATAGTGTGACTGTAGTTTATATACTGTATGACTGTAGTTAATAGTGTGACTGTAGTTTATGTAGTGTATAACTGTAGTTTATAGTGTGACTGTAGTTTATATTTACTGTATGGCTGTAGCTTATAGTGTGACTGTAGTTTATGTAGTGTATGACTGTAGTTTATAGTGTACGACTGAAGTTTATAGTGTGACTGTAGTTTATGTAGTGTATGACTGTAGTTTATAGTGTGACTGTAGTTTATATAATGTATGACTGTAGTTTATAGTGTGACTGTAGATTATACAGTGTACAACTGTAGCTTATAGTGTGACTGTAGTTTATGTAGTGTATGACTGTAGTTTATAGTGACTGTAGCTTATAGTGTGACTGTAGTTTATGTAGTGTATGACTGTAGTTTATAGTGACTGTAGCTTATAGTGTGACTGTAGTTTATGTAGTGTATGACTGTAGTTTATAGTGTGACTGTAGTTTATGTAGTGTATGACTGTAGTTTATAGTGTGACTGTAGTTTATGTAGTGTATGACTGTAGTTTATAGTGTGACTGTAGTTTATGCAGTGTATGACTGTAGTTTATAGTGTGACTGTAGTTTATGTAGTGTATGACTGTTGTTTATAGAGACTGTAGCTTATAGTGTAACTGTAGTTTATGTAGTGTATGACTGTAGTTTATATAGTGTATGACTGTAGTTTATATAGTGTACAACTGTAGCTTATAGTGTGACTGCAGTTTATGTAGTGTATGACTGTAGTTTGTAGTGACTGTAGCTTATAGTGTGACTGTAGTTTATAGTGTGACTGTAGTTTATGTAGTGTATGACTGTAGTTTAGTGTATGACTGTAGTTTATAGTGTGACTGTAGTTTATGCAGTGTATGACTGTAGTTTATAGTGTGACTGGTTTATGCAGTGTATGACTGTAGTTTATAGTGTGACTGTAGTTTATGCAGTGTATGACTGTAGTTTATAGTGTGACT
>JAOVVF010032537.1:0-10233 GCA_028565595.1 Duopalatinus emarginatus | reverse complement strand
ATCAATACAATATAATAAACTTATATCTTATATGTGAACTATCTTTTATGTTTAAACATAAAAAATTTATACTTTATTATGGGTGTTTTGATGGCCATCCTTGGGGAAACATGCTAATACAATACAATACAATACAATACAATACAATACAATACAATACAATACAATATAATATAAAAGTTACTATACTTTCTTTAAGAAATGACACCAAATCAAGCTCATCCTCAGGCTACAGACTTACAGAATAGTTTCTTATTTTACCTGTCAAATCTAAAATGCCTTTTAATATGGCAAGAACAATATCGCTGAAATACATTTGCTAAATGTATTTTAGTTGATAGGACAGGTTACAGGGAAATGATAGTAGATTTCTGAAATTTGGTAGGAGGTGATTAATAAGTCACATTAATCAATAATGAAATACGATTGTGCCAGGGGCTCCGCATAAAGTAGTTTCTGCAGGTCCACTTCAATTTTTGTGATAAATGTGCTTGGCATACAATAAATAAATAAATAATTCTAATCTTTGAAATGAACCTCATTATTAATAACTGTGCCAGCTTTAAACCAATTTATGCACATTTTTTAAAAGTCAGCTGCTCTGCTTTTCTGTAAGGGAAAAAGCAAGTCTAGTTTTAATTAGTCCTCTCATTGCTACTCACTTACTTAAGCTGCCAAAGCTTTAATTGTAGGTTAATTTATGATTTGGCCTGGAGCACTGGGGATTTAAAGTCCTATAGGACACACACTTCTAAGGAAATGAAGAATCTTCCCTCAAAACTTTTAATCTGGTAATTACTTTGTCTTTTCTTAGCACTACTCTGTCCTGATCACACACTTCAGTACTCGACTATGCTGCACTTCTTTACTTCTACACTACTAAGGTTTGGTCATATTGAACATGAACATGAACAGTGTATTTTACTGTCATGAAGATAAAAAACAATATAGGGTTCTAAGAATAATAAAGGTGAATAGTGAAGTTAATGATCATCCCAGTCAGACAGGTAATATTCTCATAGGATCTGGCGCTTGGTGATGTAAGGCTTGCATGCAGCTACTCGGCCATAAAACTCTTTAGAACTACAAATGCATTCAAATGTTCGTATAGGTGCTTGATTTTATATATCTGTGGTAATGTGTTTCAATACTTTTGTCCACACGTGCATGGGTGTGTCTTATGAATAAACATTTATACTTGTTATAGATATTTATCCTGGCTTGCATGTAGCTGTTCGGGAATAGACATCCATGCCATGAAGCTCCTGGCACACAGTTTTTTGTGCTGATGTTAATGCCAAAAGAAAGTCTGCAGTTGTTGAATCAGCAAAGCATTCGTGACTTGTATGTAGTGTGCATGTCAGGACTCCACATGCCAGCAACCCCACATAGTAACTTTATGTCTTCTGTCACTTTATGTTTGCGCTGCTGTGGTTACTGAACACTTTCGGTAATACCACTTACAGCTGATCATGGAATATTTGCGAGGTGCAAGTACATTTTACCTCATTACTACATAAGTGTAATTAATATAAATATACTAATTTGTGCTACTATTTAAATTATAAAAATAATATTATAATAATATTAAAGTAATATTGGGAAAGTATACTATCCCAAAAATATACTGAAATGTTTTATTAGTGCATTACATAATAGTGTGCTTTTAATGCTTGAAATATAAATAACATTTTAGTTTATTTTCATATAGTACTAGCATGTATACTTAATGGCTAAAAAAATTTACTTGTCTCACACTTTAAAAAAATGTTTAAGACATTGTATCGCATTGTCTTAAAATAAGAGTACTAAAATTTAATAAAATAATGGTAAATTAGTCTCCAAAGTACACAACAGTATAAACCCATACATATTAGAGACCATACAGAACATTCTTTCTTTTAAAGTGAGCATTGATTTGTTATAGAAAATATACAACAACGTTTGATTTATCAAAAACTAAATCAAGTGCACTCATGTGACTGCTGTGTTGACACACAAGTGAGTTTTATTCAAATGTATTTAAATATACTTGTTGCTAATTGCAGACATTTATTCTCATTTATTCCATTTGTATGTGAAACATATTTTAGTACACATACAATAGTATGTTTAAAAGATACTTAAGTATACTATCCAGTTTAGCAACATAAAGTACACTTAACACAATTAAAGCACAACTTTTGTGTTATTTTTGTACAGTTAAAGTGTAATTAGTACAAAAAAGTTGTTCCATTTTAGCACTCTTTAAGTGCATTGGTCATTAGTGTAATGCAAGTACACTGTAGTATATTAAAGTTTAGTATACTTGAGTCTACTCTTTTTTTTACTAGGCTTGGGCTGCTAACATATTATATAAAGCGACTTTTATTTGCGCTACGTAAAAACCATGCATCCATTTACCCTTCTGCTTTGTATGTGTGTGTGTGAAGTGAACTTCATTAAAATCTATTTTAAAAATGGTACTCAATTAATATCACCAATTTATTCACATTATAGTCAGAATTATTAATGATGTGAGAATATCAAAGAGATTCTCAGTCAATTTAGCATTTTACAGATGCTCTCCCAAATTATGCTGCACTTTTAAATCCTCTTGATTAATTGTATGCAGTGAAATTCCTGTTGTAATGCTATCAGATATAATTAGTATATTGTTAGGAAAAATGTTGTAAGTACAATAAAAAAGATCTTTACTTGATAAAAGGTTTCTACTAGAAGCATGTTTCTCTCCTTGCTCAAAGGGAAATACTTTCTTGTAGGATTCCTTGCTGGACCACACAGTTTTAAAGAGTCAGTGAGCACTCAGTATTTCGATCTATTGCTGAAAATACAAAGCGGATCTATAGCGTTTTAAAAAAACTGTGAAATACTCTAGAGCTTATAAACTTACACCTTGTCATATACGTAGTCTGAATGATTTAGCATTTATTTTCTAGTGCTAATAAGGGATACCCCTAATAAAAAATGACCAGTGGTGCATGAGGCTTTAGTCAGTCTGTCTGTATTCATCAGTGGACCTCTAAATGCTTGCTCTGTGTTGTTTTATAATTTTGTTATATGCTATAATGCATGCACTAGATTGACCAAAATACTAGAACTCACAGAAGACCTTATTGGGACTTGTGTATCTCTTTACCATCAAAACTGTTTCAATTTTTCATAGCATGGATTCCACAAGATGATGGATTGGAGATTCTGGTCGATGTTTAAACGATTGCAGCAGATTTTTCAGCAAAGATGCTGTATTAGATTCAGATCTAGTGACTGGGAAGGCCACTGAAGAACACTAAATCACTGTCATGTGCATTTTTTTTCCCATGATTATCTGATAGCACATCTGTTATCCGAATGAGGATGGGTTCCCTTTTGAGCCTGGTTTGCACGTTTTTTTCCTCTTGTCATCTCAGGGAGTTTTTCTTTGCACACTGTTACCACTGGCTTGCTCGTAAGGGCTAAAATGTATACAGATGTTTTATCCAGATCCAAAATTTCTGTAAAACTGATTAGGTTAATTGTTAAAAGCCATATACAAATAAAATAGAACTAAATAAGCCATAATTTAATAAACACGGTTTATTATAAGAATAGTGGCTATGACAATATTTTTTTTATAGTAATTACTATTACTGTACTGACCTGATCTCAATCCTTGTTTTTGTACCAAAGCCACAGAGATAGAGTCCAGACACATCATCATTTATTTAAAATTGTGTTATTTCTCCAGGAGAATTTGGTAATTGGTAAATAGATTTCTGCTTTATTATATGTTTCTATCAACAGTAATATATAGCCTGTTTTTAACATTTTGAAGCTAATTAAGTTTATTATTACTACCTATACTGACAAGCTTGTTTCCACAGATTGGAATAAGCCATGTTAAGACAATAATACAATTTGACATAAGCTGCTTAAAACTGTTTTTTTTTTTTCAATGACCTTCCTAATATGAAATAAAACAGTTAATGTTAAAATATTAATAATGTTCAATTATCAGGGTGCTTATTGGGGCGAAATTTATTTACTAACAGAGTTTTTTCTACAAAAGGCCACCAGTAAGATAAACTTTTTGAAGACGAGCTTCGAAAATAGTTATCGATGCAATTTAACATGTTTAACACTCAAACGTAACAGTTGAATGTAATTGCTCTATGTCAGTTAACATTGTTGGTGTAAATCTAATACAGGGATTTTGGCTCTCCCTTTACTGCTCAATTAAGATTCCCACAGCTCCAACTGCAGGTAAGTTAATGATTTGGCTCTGAAAAATGAGTGAGATAGATCAGGATTTTGGCTGCAGGCAGACAGCGACTGCCTCAGAGCCCTCTGCTTTCTCTTCTCTGCATAAGTACAAGTTCTTTTTTATGCTGATGTGACTCAGCTTGCTAACTGCAGTCTTGTTTCGAATAGCAGACCGTGTCTTTTCCCTCTGCGAACAAATTGTGTCCAAGCTGTCTAAGTGTTTTTTCTCAAGAGAAATGGTGTTGGTGATCTGAAAAGGCGCGTCTAGAAGCGTACTCTGCAAATGTGGACAATGTTAACACTTGAAAGCACTTTCTGGAAAGCATTCGCTAGCCTGAAAATGGCTACGTGAGTCATCTTCATGAGGGATTTTGATTAGTGCTGAGCTGCATTGTGTTACACAGGGTTACGGAATATAAGAACAGGCTAAATTTAGTCGTGCACATTAAGGACAGCAATCAAGGAAATAGAAATAGGAATTTTTTTGTATCTTATCAAGAATAGCCTGGGCTTAATTTGCTAAGCATTCAGGGTCCTTTCTGTGTGGAGTTTGTATGTTCTCCCTAGCTCTGTGTTGATTTCCTCTGGGAGCTCCAGTTTCCTCCCACATTCCTCCCACATTCCAAAGACAGGCAATCAGGTGCACTGGAGATTCTAAATTCCCCCAAACTGTCTATAGGATTGCTCTGCAATTAACTGGTGACTCCTCCAGGGTGTTTCCCTGCCTATCACGCAGTAAATATTGGGAAAGACCCAGTAGAAGGATAAGCAGCTTAGATAATGAGTGAGGAAGGCAGTGAGTAAGGGACGGAGGAAATGAGTAAGGAGGGAGAGAGTCATTTTGATGAGCATCTTAAAATCTATATAAAACAAATACACTGAAGTGCCAGAAAAAACATATGCAAAATAATAGACTGGTGGTGGGTCTATAATGGTATGGGGTTTGTGGGCATTTCATGGGACCCCTGGTACATCTGTAAACGTCTCCGAGGTGAACAATATGTGTGCCTCCTTTCAGAGGAGTTACACGCTGCATTCGTTCTGATGAGTTTGAACACAAAATTCCTACACCTCACGATACAACAGAATTGTGAACAGATCTGCCAGAAGTATGGTGTTCATTGCCTACAGAATATTTCCACAAGCTTGTGAAATCCATGCCCTGTAGGGGACCTACCAAGTATAAAACTGGTGTACCAGTTTTTTTTCTGGCACTTTAGTGTACACACCATGTCTTTACAGCTCAGAATGTTTATACTACTGATGCTGGGACTGAATTAAACAGTAGCATAATTTCAGCACTATACAAGAAAAACATGTCAAAGTACAGGTTTCAGTGGATTTAAGATAAGTGCTACATAACTCCTTCTGTTTAGCAGGGGATACAGTGTAAGGCTAAAACATTGAAGCCTTGAATCCTCTTAAACATCATCTTAATCCTAGCATTTCTTCACTAAGCTAACAGCGATGGGAATGTGACTCACGGTTTTGACTTGCTTCAACGTAAGTGAAAACATTTGTCTAAATTAGTAGAGAATGCAGTTGTCACCCTCTTTAGTGCTTTTTAGATGTTCATTGCTGAGAAGTTATTAATTAATAATTGTCTACACAACTCTTCTCATTGCAGACTCGGAGCTTCAGCAGATGACACCATTGGTGTTTATTTTAGAAGAACTCAATGTGCGTTTTATAAGCTATTTTGCTTTAGCCAAACTCAGTTCTCTGTTCAGAGGGTTTGTTTCTCCACCTGTAATGACCTCCACATAGGAGTTGAAACCCAGTGAATAATCCCACATCTAAGTCTTGAAGTGGCAGGAACCAATTTACTAAGTGTCTTGGATAACCCATTTCAGTGCTCTTCTGCTTGATGGGATGTAAGAATTGTTAAATTGTATAAGGTCCTGAGTGTAGACTTGATGTAGATAGATCAAAGTGGGGTCATTGCACTTGACCCTGGACACTATTACTCACTATGTCTGCAACTGTCAGTAAGTTTCCATTGCAGTGGTTGAGCATCAGTATTCAACTTGCTCCTTCTAAAAAAATCAATTTTGAATCTCTGTATTTTGTATAATCCATCACTAAGAATTTCCTGACACTATAATTACTAAAACAATGTTGGAAGCATAATCTACAAGCACTGTTCCAATAGTTAGTGATGTTTCCCTTCTTAGCCATCCAGAAGCATGATCATTGTAATGAAATAAATGCTTTCTTTTCTCTTGTAAACGCCTTCAATTAGCAAATCCTATGAGAGAACAATAATACAATATATACAAGTAAAGACTAAAAACCCAAAGCTCATGTCAAAGTATAGTGTCCTACACATCAGTAGAGGCCTACATTTAATCCCACTTACAGCTTTTACATTTATATTTAGGGGCAAACGGGTAAAGTGAAAGTCAAAGTGAGAACTCAGAGGTGAAATTCACCTCTGCATTTAAGACATCCATGCATTGAAACACACACACACATACACATTAGTGAACACTAGGAGGCAGTGAGCAAACATGCCTAGAGCAGTGGGCAGCCCTTTTATCTGCAGTACCTGGGGAGCAGTTGGGGGTTAGGTGCCTTGCTCAAGGGCACTTCTGTCGAGTCTTGGTGGTTGCAGGGCTCAAACCAAGGTGGGTTGTAAAATAAAATAAAATAAAATAGGCCATAAACGGGAGTGTATGTGGTTGCACAAGTGATTTCAGGCAAACCAGGAAGTACAAGTCGCGTCTCAGTAACACTTGCTAGCAGTGTGTAGTGGGGCAGTAAAAACTCAGTGATTGTGGACCTGTATCTGTAACGAATAGGGTATGAGTGTTTTAGTTTATGGTCAGTCTCACTAGGTTCATATGTAGACCATGCAATGCCAGTGTAGTGAGAAGGTAGGGTTAGGGCAAAACCTAAAAAATGCATATTCATAGACTCTGAAATTCCTATTGAGGATAAAAGTGTAGTATGGGAGCCAATTTATGACAGACACACTTATCCAGAGCAACTTACATTTATCTTGTTTATACAGAGCAATTAAGGGTTAAGGTCCTTGCTCAAGGGCCCAGTAGGTACAGCCGGGCAGTGCTGAGATATGAACTTTCCAATATTTAGTCCAACATCTGACCAACCTGACCAACCTGATTTGCATTCAGGAGGTACAAATGGAAAATTGTCTTTAGCACCACATCTGGTTGCAATGAATATTGCATAATGCCTATGATCTGCTTAACACCCTCTCAATCTTCGAGGCGTCCATAAACAACATCCTCGGGGACATGCGAGGGACGTTTGTCACTGCATGCATCAATGACATTGTGATTTATTCTTCCTCTCTCAAAGCCCATGTACTGCGTAAATGTCTGGAGAAGCAGCTCTTTGTCAAAAGAGAAACGAGCGAATTTCTAATGCCTATGGTGAGTTAGACTGAAATATTGGACTGATGAAGCCAAAGGAAAGCCAATCCCGAGAGACTTTAAGGACCATCAGAGATTTCAGGGCTGTGTGGTTTTTATTGTTTTATTAGCTCCAGCTCAGCTTCATTGCTTTTCCTCTCACATCCCTGCTGAAATGGGGTATATGGGATTCAGAGACCAAACAAGCCTTTTAAATACTTAAACAAAACATTTGCCGCTGCTTCCATGTTTACGTCTTCTAACCCAATGCTTCGTTTTATCATTGATGATAATTTGTCAGAGTCAGGAGCAGAAGCATTACTCTCCCAGTGCCAGAGAAAAAAAACCCACCCTGTAACATTTTCTCCACTAAACGCTCTTTAAAGGCACTCCAAGGACCGTGGATTGAAATAAAAAAAAGTGATTCCACAGCAAAACAAATCAAAGCACAATTTCAGACTCAGAGTCTTTGAAATGAGACTAGATACTGTGAGAAGAGAATAATAACTTTTTAAAAAAATACATTTTAGAAAACATTATGGATAATAAAAACATGTTCATAAAAACAAGCACAATGATGTTTGTCAGTGCAAATCCTCTAAGGCAAAAGGTAGTGCAGTCGGTTCTAAGACAGTTAGTAGCTCAATCATCAATTGCCATCAATTGGAGAGAATATCAAATGAGAAACATTGGATGTGATATCTCAATTTTAGATATGTCTTTTCCACTGAAAGTCATTGAGGAAGGTAATTAGAACCTCATAATTTTGTTGTGCTGTTGCACAGGGCAAAAAATGAGTGTCCATGGAAACTAATATAACAGCCAGAGAGTGAGTCACTGATGATGTGTTTGTGTGTGTATAGCTGATTATGAAACACTTGCCACGTGAAAAGGTGACCACTCAATTTAGCCACATCTATTAGATCAAGACCATATGGGGGGCTTTTCATTAGAGGAGAAAAATAATCCATAAATGGGGGTGTATGTGGCTTTGCGAGTGATATCAGACATGTTGGGCAATAAGTGCAAATTGCATCTTGGTAACACTTGATAGCAGTGTGAAGTGGGGCAGTAAGAGCTCAGGGATTAAGGATCTGTTCTAGTGAATGTGAGGGGGGGGGTTTTTATTCTAGGGCAGCCAGAGAGCAACTGTTGCAGCATAAGAGTTTTAGTTTATGTTCAGTCTCACTAGGTTTCCAAAGTCCAAATAGAGACCATACAATACCAGTATAGTAAGAAGGTAGATTTGGATAAAATCTGGATTTTTCTCAATGAGGATTGAGTGGGCAGTGGTGGCTCAATAGGTAAGACTCTGGGTTACTGATCAGAAGGTTGGGGGTTTAAGCCCGAGCACCACTAAAATGCTATGCTGGGCCCTTGAGCAAGCTTAAACCATCTCTACTCCAGGGTAGCTGTATCATGGCTGACCCTGCACTATATCCTCAAGTTCCTAACAAGCTGTGGTGTGCAAAAAAAGAATTCCACAGTGCTGCAATGTATATGCTATAAATAAGGGTGTCTTATAAAGCTGCCTATAAATATATGGCAACTTACATTTATTACAGTTATACAACTGAGTTGAGTTGAGGTCTTGGTCAAGGGCCCAGAAGTGGTAGCTTGGTGGTGCTCGGACATAAACCTTTTAATAAATAGTCCAGCATCTTATCCAATAGGCTATCACATGCTCCACCAACCTGATGTACTTTCAGGAGGTATAAACCTGGATTTCTTGATTAGGATAAAAGTGTAGCATGGGCATCAAAGCTATATAACCTATATATTACACCAATACTATCAATAATATATATTGTCTATACCATATTACCTGTAAATGAATACCTAACCATCCACTCCTACCAATTTCCTATGGAATAGCCGAGGAGGCATAGGAAAGTTTTCTGGAGTGGTCTAGGGACAGTATTGTAGTAAACACATGTTCTACATTGAACTTCAATTTTATCCTGATGAAAGGTAAATGACTTTTTTAAAGCTCTCAATCCTGAAGAATCTTCTTACTGCACTATTCATACCTGCACTATGTACATACTGTATGTGTATATACATACAGTATATAACACTATTTTCTGCTGTCATAACACATCTGTATTACTTACTTCATTTACTCTGTATACAGTATACTGTGTATATACATGCATCTATCCACCCACAAACAGATATATGCATATTTATTCTCATACAATATTTATACTGTAAATAATAACCCTACTTACCTATGCTGTGTGTATGTTCACGTTCTGTAAGCATTATTCTCTTTACTCATTCCCTGCACTTTATCTGTAAATAATAATGTAGTAATAAGTAGTAATACTGTATTTTGCACTTCTGGTTTAATGCTAACTATATACACTGCTCAAAAAAATTAAGAGAACACTAAAATAACACATCCTAGATCTGAATAAATGAAATATTCTCATTGAATACATTGTTCTGTACAAAGTTGAATGTGCTGACAAAAAAATCACACAAAAATCATCAATGGAAATCAAATTTATTAACCAATGGAGGCCTGGATTTGAAGTCACACACAAAATTAAAGTGGAAAAACACACTACAGGCTGATCCAACTTTGATGTAATGTCCTTAAAACAAGTCA
>JAOVVF010032535.1:0-10236 GCA_028565595.1 Duopalatinus emarginatus | reverse complement strand
ATTTTCTTTGTTTATAATTATGAGCAAAGTTTATTAAACAATATCTATCTATCTATCTATCTATCTATCTATCTATCCTTTAATTATTTATTTGATTGTTTGTTTATTTGTTTGTTCATTCATTTGTTTATTTATTACCATAGTAACTGATTCCTGGTAGGTAGATAAAACAAAAGGAAAGGAGAGAGAGGAGGAGGTGAGTCTACTGGGCCGTATTCAGAGTCGGTGACTGTGGAGGAAGTTGCTGTGATTCAGAGTCGAGTTTCACGCGTCCTTAAACACACTGAGCTCCAGATTCACCTGATTAAAATACTTTACAGATGTTCCAGATGTCAGGGGAAAAAGTTTATTCTTCATTGTTGAATATAATATGATGAAAGAGAGATAAGCAAGAGACAAATCTGCAGATCGGCCGGTGTGTGTGGGTGTGTGTGGGTGTGTGTGTGTGTGTGTGTGTGTGTGTGTGTGTGTGTGTGTGTGTGTGTGTGTGTCCAATATGGCGGCTGCTGTAATGTTCCTGGTTTTAGGTGTCATTTTATTGTAGTTCCATTAGCCTCAAAACTCCAGAACCAAACTGAAGGAGGTTATATAAGACCTACACACACACCCACACACACACACAGCCTCACCCGGTTTCCTCTTCGACCATCTTCGACTGTATTTGAAAAGGATGGCACGAAGTACAGACCCCCAACAGAGCTGAGGAGCAGGTCAGCTCGACATCACAAGTAATCAGAAGCTGAATTTCACTTCAGCACGAATAACACAGCCTGGGGCCTAATCAGAGTCAGCTTCAAGGTAGAAAAATCTCTCTCTCTCTCACACACACACACACACACACACACACACGCACACACACGCACACACACACGCGCACACACACACGCGCACACACACACGCACACACACACACGCACACACACACACGCACACACACACACACACACACACACACACACATTCAGCAGTCTTGGCTGCTATAAGATAAGTGATACTAGATGTTTCACAACATTGAATGTAACTATAAACGGATAAAAACGATCACGTCACAAATTCTTTAGTAAATTGCTGGAGGTGAAGAGTTATAAACAGTGATTGTTTTCCTACAACAGCACACCCCATAATGTGTTATTTCTTCTGCACCTCTCACGTTTCAATCAGTTACAGAAACATTCCTTGATTTCATTCCTTTGGTTTTCCAGGAAAAAAAAAAATGTATGAAATTTTTTCCTGATGTGGAAAGAACTTTTGGAGAACGTTCGAATTTGTTTAGATTAACGTTCCCAGAGTAACCACCACAATACCTTTGGGGAACCATGACAACGTTCCACTATTCCGTTACGAGAACGTTCTTGGAAAACTGGCTGTACGAGACCCATAACGTTCTCCGTTTGCTGGGCTAATGTTCGCAATGTCTTGCTTTGAGCTCGATGTGTTTATAGCTTAGAGATTCACACACACACACACACTCACACACACTTTCATTTCAAATGTAAAACTTTCCAATCACACCCAAATCTCCACAGATTCCCGGCAGGAACGTCACAAGTTTGTCTCAAGGCTTTAATCTTGGCTCCTCTTGTGTGTGCCGCATAACGTCCGTAGGCTGTGTGTGATCCCTGTGATTACACCACCTTCAGTTCTATAGTGTGTGAAATTTTAATGAGGAAATTGTGTGCACACACACACACACATATACACACACACACACAAACACACACACACACACACACACCAGCCGTGGCCTGTGTCGTTAGACCGGAAGGTCCCGGGTTTGATCCCAGCACATGGCAGGATACGACTGACACTGCCCCCTAGTGTTCACTGGTCTGTGTGTGTGTGTGTGTGTGTGTGTGTGTGTGTGTGTGTGTTTCACTGCACAAATGGGTTCAATGCAGAGGTTCACTTTCACACTTGTCTTACTATCCTTACTATACACACTAAAGTAGCAGACAATCTGGTACAGACAAGCCTATGCAAAATACACAGGCTGGTGGTGGCTCCATAATGGTACGGGTTTTTTTTGTAGCTGACTTTGATAAAGTGACAGTGAAAGCAAACTATTTGCCTACTGTGCTTGCACACAGAGGAAGGTGACCTCTGCATTTATGCAGTGAAACACACACACACACACACCAGTGAACACTAGGGGGCAGTGAACACACTTGCCCAGAGCAGGGGGCAGAGCCCCAAACCTCTGTGCCAGGGAAACAGTTGGGGGAGTTAGGTGCCTTGCTTAAGGGCACCTCAGTGGTGACTTGGCCTGTGCGGGGATCAAACCTACCATGTAATAGACTGGTGTAGCAGTTTTCCTGGCACTTCCACTGCTATAATGATTACCGCCACTAATTTTAATAACCTAGCAGTAACCCAGTCATTTTGAATGAGAAATATTTAAGAAGCCGATGATGACGTCTCATAATCTCCTTGTGTGGACAATTGGTCCCCAAACTGATATAAAAACACGCCCATACACACATACACACACATTCACTGTCCAACTGTCCACCCTCCAGTTCTCAGAGTCTCACGGTCACACACCACACACACACACACACGCACACACACACATGCTAATTGGAACCCTGCATCAAAACTGTCACCATGGCGATGCAGCTTAATTCATCTCTACACCTTCCTCCATTCAACGCAGCTCAGGGTTTGAATATTTTCTGCATAATTTGCTGCTAGGGTTTCAGCACTGGACTCGTTCTAACGGAGGTAAACAATTTCTTTTCCTCCGACAGAAACAAAACCGCCTGTGCTGACGTGGGTGATGCGGCACGGAGCGGGCGTGACGTTCCTAATCTGTCATCATCCATGAAGGGTTTTCAAACACACAGTTTCTCACACCTCCCTTTGAGTTTATCATAGCACAAGGCCAGATGGTGTTTTCCTGGTGATTAAAACCTGGTCTCATTTCATACTTTGTGGATTCATATACAGCATCTAAATACGACCTGAAAACACTTTAATTGATTATTTTATATTGAAGACTAATATATTAGCAGGTCCCCTAGAGGAGGGTAGGTTCACAGTGTTGCATGTCTGATGAGTGAAACGATTCTTGCCGGTCGACGACGTTCACGTTCAGCCTGAGTCTTTATACGGTCACACTGCTTTTCCAACCAAGGTTCGAGGTTTTGCTGGAACCCTTGTAGTCATGCTACACCATTGACCTTGTAATGCACGTACATGAAAACTTCTACATCCGAAATACTGTGACCCATCTCACAAGTTTTTCTGCCACTTCGGTGTATATCTAAGAATTTAATTTTCATTCGTGTCATTTCTGTCGTGGTTTTGAGGACTTTTTTGAACTTTGGCGACACCTAGTGTGCATTGTTTACTTTGTATGTGTTTTGCATATTTGAACACTACCTACTAGTTTGGAGCGAGTATATACTACTTAACCGCTAGTCTAGTATACAGTTCTAGTATGGGAGCATGTAGTATGCACACCACCTCGGACGCACTCGATCCGCCATCTTACCAACGACCTTTGAGCCGAGACGTCACACCAGACGTCTCACAAACCTACGCTGATAATAATAAACTCTCTCCATCTCGTCTACTGATAAAACAGGCTCTCAGTTCGCTCGCAGTGCATTATGGAATATGTCAGGCTCGGATAGTGTGCTGGCGGAGCGTACTAGAAAATCTCTCCTGACCTGGTAGGACATCTTGGAACCTTTCACATACTACCTGATACATACTAGGCATTCGGATGCACTAAATCATATTGCATACTAGACATGCATACTAACTAGAAAGATGAACTATTTGCCTACTGTGATGGCACAGAGAAATGTGACCTCCGCATTTAACCCATCCGTACAGTGAAACACACACACACACCAGTGAACACTAGGGGGCAGTGAACACACTTGCCTGGAGTGGGGGGCAGCCCCAAACCACAGCACCCGGGGAGCAGTAAGGGGAGTTAGGTGCCTTGCTCAAGGGCACCTCAGTCGTGTCTTGCCCTGGGCAGGAATCGAACCCATGACCTTCCGGTCACGAGACCAGAAGGTCCCAGGTTCGATGCCTAGACTAAGGTGCCCTTGAGCAAGGCACCTAACTCCCTCAACTGCTCCCCAGGTGCCATGGTTTGGGGCTGCTACCCCGCTTCAGGCAAGTGTGTTCACTGCCCCCTAGTGTTCACTTGTGTGTGTGTGTGTGTGTGGTTAAATGCAAAGGTCACATTCCTCTAGATAAATAGTTCACTTCACTTTCAATTTTACTGCAGTAACTTGTTCTAGTCAGACTGCTTTAGGAATATAAAACCAGCAGCCACTTCTGTAGAGTCAAGCTTTATTTAATATATACGTATATCTTGATATCCATTTGAATGACACACATCCACTATATCCATTCTCTTTATAACTGTATAATGATGTACAATTATAATTTTATAGAATGGATTTTTAGAGCAAAGTTCCCGACTTTTTTTTGTCGTTAGGACATGGTCACACTAAACGTTTGCAGTTTGAGTGTTTCTGGGCGTGGTCAGAGGATTGGCGACGCAAATAGTCTATGCAGTGATTAGTGAGATTTATATAAGAATACAAAAGGTTTTGTATGAACGAGTGAACACATGAGCATGTTTATGAGTGTTAATAGTCTCTCCTTCTGTCTTGTTGTAGGATTGACAAGCCCAGTGTTGCAGCACTGAAGGCGAGGTGAGTCGTCAACTTTACTTACTACGAAGGGAGGACAATGGACAGGATTTATATTTCACTGAAAGTGTAGATAATGTGTTATAATCCTGCTCAGTTAAAAGTAGAAGTATATTAATTAAAATGTACTTCAGTGAAAATTACTTTTAAATGTAGTGGTGTATTGAATAGTAAATATCTGATTAAATGGTTATGTAGATGGTCTGCCTACTGAGTATTTGACACAACTGTTAATTAGGGGTAGGGTTTGGGTTTGGGTTAGTTTTAGGGTTAGGATTAGGTTGTGTTTAGGGGTTAGGTTTGGGGTTAAGTTTAAGGTTTGGGTTAGTCTTGGGGTTTGGCTTGGTGTTAGGTTTAGAGTTAAGATTAGGTTGTGTTTAGGGTGGGGTTTGGGGTTAGGGTTGGGGTTAAGTTTAAGGTTTAGGGTAGTTTGTCTTGGTGTTAGGTTTAAAGTTAAGATTGGGGTTAGTCTTAGAGTTTGGCTCTGGGTTATGCTTGGTGTTAGGTTTAGGGTTAAGGTTAAGCTCGGGGATTGGGTTGGGGTAATGCTTGGTAGGTTTAGGGTTAGAGTCGGGGTTAGGGGTTAGGCTTGGGTTTTGGGTTAGATTACAGTTGGGGTTTGTCTTGTGGTTTCGGTTGGGGTTAGTCTTGGTGTTAGGTTTAGGGTTAGGGTTAGAGTTGAGCTTGGGGTTGGGGTTATGTTTAAGGTTGGCGTTTGGATTTGGATACGAGTTAAGGTTGGCAGATTATTACAATGAATAAGTCGCCACTTTTATACAGCCCTTCCTGACTATAAGAGCGCACTCTGATGTGTTTAAACCGTTTTTTTGGCGTTTTGGCTTCGGATCAGGTTTCATAGGGAGAGAAGATGTTCAGAAGAAGGTGAAGAACAGAGAGATAACCATCAAAGCTGGCTGATACGAGCGCAGGTGTCTCGAGAGGCTTTTGTTCCAGCCTTTTTTTTCCTCTTTTTTTCCCTCCCATAAAAATGCAATTTGTGCACATATTATACGTGTGTGTGCATCATGATGTACGCCCAGCATGTGACTCACATCATACACACGGCACAGGGCTTCACAGCGGGGATGTTCTTCAGATATTATAATGTCTCCTAACATTTTCATTAACACAACAACAGACTCATGGAAATCAGAACACAAGTCTCTCTCTCTCTGTGTGTGTGTGTGTGTGCGCGTGTGTGTGTGTAAGCAGGCTGTTGTTACCGAAGATCTTGTCCCCTTTGATTGACACTACAAAGCGTCTCGTCCGTTTTTAACCTTCTGCACTGAGCAGTGTTCAGAGATACAGCATAATCAAGTGTGTGTGTGTGTGTGTGTGTGTGTGTGTGTGTGTGTGTGTGTGTGTGTGTTAGGGGCTGTTTATGCCAGGGCTTTTGTCTATGTAATAAAGATAAGTGCTGTCTGAATTATTAAAACGTGTGTGAGAGATGAGAGAGAAAGTGGGAGTGTGTGTGTGTGCACGTGCGTGTGTGTGTGTGTCTGTGTGTGTGTGTGTGTGTGTGTGTGAGATCCAAGCGTGTACACAGATGATCTGTGTGTCTTCACAGTCTTTAATAAGGAGCTAAAGATGCCTCAGAATCTGGTTTCATTGGGTTTACAACATGTACTGGTGTTTATGCTGTTGTGTGTGTGTGTGTGTGTGTGTGTGTGTGTGTGTGTGTGTGTGTGAGGTCCGTGAGCATAAATCAGTCTCGGTCTCCCATGACCCTGTCACTGGTGCACTGGTTGTCCTTTCTTTGGACCACTTTTAGGTAGGTGTTAACCACTGTATACTGGGACACACCCCAGAAGACCTGCTGTTTTGGACATGTTTCGATCCAGTCGTCTAGACATCACTCAGATCCTTAAACCTGCCCATTCATCCTGCTTCCAACATATCGACTTTCAGAACTGACTGTTCACTTACTGCCTAATAAACCCCAACCCCTCAACAGATGCCAATGTAACGAGACAACCATCTTTATTCCCTAGTGTTTAGGGAACCGGTCACGTGACCGGAAGGTCGCGGGTTCGATCCCTGCCTAGGGCAAGACATGACTGAGGTGCTCTTGAGAGAGCTCCCGCAACTGCTCCCCAGGCGCTGTGGGTTGGGGCTGCCCCTCCTGCTCAGGGCAAGTGTGTACACTGCCCCCTAGTGTTCACTGGTGTGTGTGTGTTTCACTGCACGTATGGCTTAAATGCAGAGGTCACATTCCTTTGTATGCAAGCACAGTAGGCAAATAGTTCACTTCACTATTGTATTGAAGCAGAGCCGTTGTGGCTAATCGGGAGATTCAGGAGGATTCCTGATGGGGCAGCTCATGTCAATCTCGAGAATAATTTTAATACATGTCTGTCACTTATCTATTTCTTCTTCTATTTGTTCTCCATTCAATCTGACAACCGCTACATCGAGGTAGATTAGATGGGGTCTACCATGTTAGGAAAGTCTCCCCTCCCGAATGTTTAAGTTGGTTGGGCCCTCAACTCGTCTTTTTTTTGGGAGTGTGAAGCGTCAGTCAGTGGTGATGGAGGACGGGAAGAGTCCAGGTGGAGCCGAAAAGGCCAGGATGAAAAACAATGAAAGGTGTTGGAAGAAGATGCTGCCAAATGAACAGTTCTGTTTTCCAGACCACGGCTCCGGTTATTCAAATGGGCCGGGTTTGGGTATGAATCTCCCGTGCTGAAAAAGTCATCATTCTGGTATCGTGACCACACTAAACCAAAGCCTTACTCTCTATTAAGACAGCCATATGCTGTCATAGGGAGTCCTGTCACGTGAGCTGCGATATAATTATCTCCTGCCATGTGCAGCTGTTAACTGGAGACAAATGACAAGGATGTCATGTTATAATGACTGTGTTCTTAACAGACTCCGCGAAGGCCATTGTTCTTCATCGAGCCTAGTTCATTGTTTGGATAGATCTTTTGGCGTGGGAAATACTTTCACTAATTTTACTTTACAGGTCCTGAGTAATCCTCATTATAGCACCATACAGGAAGGTACATGATGTTCTGTATAAAGCACTACAGCACTATACACCAGTCAGTTATAACATCAAAACCACCAAAACCAACCAAGTGAATTACATTGATTACAATGGCACCTGTCAAGAGGATATATAACACAGCAAGTGAACAATCAGTTCTTGAACTTGAATTAGACAAGGGCCAGATGGTGATGTCTAGACGACTGGGTCAGAACATCTCCAAAACAGCAGGTCATGTGAGGTGTGTCCTTGTACACCATAGTTAATACCTACATACCAAATGTGGTCCAAGCGTGGACAACCGGTGAATCTGTAACAGGGTCATGGGTGACCTGGTCTCACTGATGCATGTGTGGGGTGAAGACTAGACTGTCTGGTCCTATCTGATAGAAGTTCCCCAGTTAATGTTTTGGTATCACAGACCACCTTCTGAAGTCTTGTGGCGTCTCGATGGATCAGAGCTGATGAAAGTGAACTATTTGCATACAGAGGAATGTGACCTCCGCATTTAACCCATCTGTGCAGTGAAACACACACACCAGTGAACACTAGATGGCACACTAGTAAACACACTTGCCCGGAGCGGGGGGCAGCCCCAAATCACGGCGCCTGTGGAGCAATTGGGGGAGTTAGGTGCTTTGCTCAAGGGCACCTCAGTCGTGTCTTGCCCTCGGCAGGGATCGAACCCGCGACCTTCCAGTCACGTATATACAATATACCTGCTCATTCATACGGTTATCCAACCAGTCAATCATGTGGCAGCACAGTGTGTAAAATCATACAGATACAGGTCAAGAGCTTCAGATAATGAAAAATGTGATATCGGTGACTTTTAACCATTGCATGTTGGTTGGTACGAGAAACTGCTGGGATTTTCACACACACCAGTTAATGGAGTTTACATAGAATGGTGTGTTATGTGCTGAGGATATGTAGGCTGAAACACTGCTGATGTGAGAGATTAGTGGAGAACATTTGTATATATATATATATAAATATATGATCACTTTTTACCGGGGTGAGCAGAAAAAAATCTCAGAACGCAAAACGTATCAAACTCTGAGATGGTCCACTCCTGTCAGCCAAGAACAAGAACTTAATACTAGTGATATGGCTCCATCTAGTAGGCTTGGCTGATATGACACTGTCTGACTGGTTTTAATATTATACCTGTATGCTGGGGGGAACAGATGCTCAGGCTAAAGAAAAAGGGCACCCATCACCTAAATTATTCATAAAAAAAAAAAAAAAAAAAAAATTAACTTATATATTTATTTTTGGTTACCACAATTGATGTCTTGGCATTACGCTTCATTTTATTGTTTTTAAATTAATTATAGACCATTGCTGGTATCAGTTTACCGCACCAGACATCAGAACAATAAACACCAGTCATGTAGCTCAATTTAAGACCTACACCGGGTAGGTAATGTTAACAATAGACTTAGAGCGTAACAATGTATCCTAGAGTGTCATTTGAATGAAAAGTGAAAGTGAACTATTTTGCCTTACTGTGTTTGCACACAAAAGGAATGTGACCTCCGCATTTAACCCATCTGCGCAGTAAAACACACACACACCAGTGAACACTAGGGGGCAGTGAACACACTTGCCCGGAGCAGAGGGCAGCCCCAAACCACAGCACCCGGGGAGCAATTAGGGGAGTTAGGTGCCTTGCTCAAGGGCACCTCAGTCGTGTCTTGCCCTGGGGGGGGGGGGACCCGCGACCTTCCAGTCATGAGACTGGTTCCCTAACCGCTAGGCCACGGCTGCCACATATTCAGGGTATCTGCACATTTTTGATCTACAAATTTAACGACTTTTAAGACCTTTTTAAGACCTCCAAGAAAAAAAGTAAGACCATTACCACGGCAAAAATATGAAATCAACTACACGCAAATAAAAAAAAAAACACATCTGTGTTGTTAAGCAACAGTGCAAATAGTCAGTGAATATTTACCAACATGAAGTGTATATCAGGCAAACTGCCTTCTCAATACCACTGAAAACAGAGCTTACGTCTTCACTGAACATATAGGAGTGATGTCGGCTAACCGTTTGAAAAACCCACAAAATTTCGGCTATGATTTTAGTATCTAAAAGTTGGGTAGAATGCACTGAAGACATTACTTGTGTGGGCTCCTGAAGCGGCTGTAACATTAGTGTTTGCATTTGCAGTAACGTTAGATACCGGTGATGCAAACATCTGAACGGGGGCAGTTGTTGTCCGGCTTGTGCATATGTGCGTCAAAGGCTTTACAGCCCATTGTCTCCAATTTTATGTTTTTCTTACAAAGTTTGCACCCTGCTTCATACTCTGTCGCTTTTTGTAACCAGCCACTATACTTTCCATTCTCGAGCCAGTTATCATTAAGCATTTTAGTGCATATTAGTGCATTAAGTGCATATAGGCTGAAATGGAGAACACTGCCCTCTATATGTGTGATGCCAATGCTAGACACACACTTCTTTTACAGTCTGGTTAGACAGGGACGTGCGCTGGTGAACTAGCATGAAAAATAATCTCGTCGGATATTGTTATCTTTCTTTCATTCCGCCCAGATAAAATTT
>JAOVVF010032534.1:0-10237 GCA_028565595.1 Duopalatinus emarginatus | reverse complement strand
GAGAGAGAGAGAGAGAGAGAGAGAGAGAGAGAGTAACATAATAAGAACATATACAAATATAAAAATAAATAGAAATAATACAATAAATGAAAAGTGAATAAAAATAAATTATAGTAAAATACTGATTACTGATTAGTGAAAGTATGTATAGGCACTGCACTTTTGCACATTCACACTGGTACTAGCTCTACCTCCACTACTCATAGTTTTGTATTCTATATTGTCTATTTTTAATATTCAATTCAAAAACTATGTAAATGTACCCTGAGCAATAGATATTAAATATAAAATACAAAGACAAAACAATAAAATGACTGAAATCTAGTGGCTAGTGGAAATTTTAAACATTAGTTCAAGTTGTATTAACTTATAACCTGACTAAGGTGATGTGTGCCTACCAGTTATTCATAATTACAAAGTCTGCCTTAACACCTACCTAAAATGTTGTGTACATAATGGGTGTGGGTAAAGAATCCAAAGTTTGTGTGAGCAGGGGTTCAAAGGAAGGGGGAGGGGCAGAGCAGGGAGAGATTTCAGCAGCCTGACAGCCTGATGGATAGAGCTATCTCTTAACCTGCTGGTTGTAGCCTGGAGACTCTGCAGTCCCTTCCCTGATGGCAGTAGGCTGAAGAAGCTGTGAAGTGGGTGAGTGGGATCACCTGCCATGCAGAAGGCTTTTTGAGTGAGGCAGGTGCTGTGAATGTCCTGGAGAGAGGGGAAAGAGCTGCTGGCGATCTTCTCAGCTGCTCTCTCAATTTGCTGGAGGGTGTTACAGTGGAACGTGGTGCAGTTGCCATACCACACAATGATGCAGCTGGTCAAGATGCTGTTGATGGGGCACTGGCTGATCTTAGTTTGTGGAGGACATAGAGGCTTCCTGGCTAGTGCTCTTATGTTATTGCTCCATGACAGGTGTCTCAGCGGACCTGTCATGGAGCAATAACATAACAGCACTAGCCATTGATTGTCAGAGGAACATGCTGGGTGCACATTTTCCTGAAGTCCACAACAATCTCCTTTGTCTTATCAATCTTCAGAGAGAGATTGTTGTGACTACACCACCAGGCCAGATGGTCGACCTCGTCCTGTAGTTTGTCTCATTGTTGTTGCTGAAAAGACCCACCAAAACTGTGTCATCCGCAAACTTGATGAAGAGATTGGTGTTGTGTGATGATATGCAGTCATGAGTCATTAGTGTGAACAGAAGAGGGCTCAGCACACATCCTTGGGGGGTCCCTGTGTTCACTGTGATGGTGCTGGATATGTTACTGCCAACCCGTAGTGCCTGTGGTGTCCAGGTCAGGAAATCTAACAGCCATTTGCACAGTGAGGTGTTCTGCCCCAGCCTGTCCAGGTGAGAATGGGTTGTTTCTCTGTGTGTGAGGGCTGTGTGGATGCCAGTGGAGATGACATCATCGGTTGAGCGATTTGACTGAAATGCAAATTGGAAGAGGTTCATGGAGGGGAAGGGTAGACTTGATGTGTTGCATGACCGTTCAAAGCACTTTATGGCAATGGAGGTAAATGCTCCCGGGCAGTAGTCATTGAGACAGGAGGTTGACGCCTTCTTTGGTACAGGGATGATTGTGGAGGCTTTAAAGCATATGGGGAAAATAAAGACAGCTGCGGTAAAGACACACAAAGACTCAGCACACAACCAGGTATATTCTTTGGACCAGCAGCTTTTTGACCATTGATCCTGCTGAACCATTTTCTCACACTGATCAGGGACAGCATCAGCACCTGCTTACCAGGAGGGTGAGAAGATTTGTGTGCAGGCATGTTGTTGTATGCCTTGTAGTGATATGGGTAATTTAAATATAACTATTATTTGGGGCACCACTTAATTTATATTTAAGGAATTAAGAAATCTCATTTAGAACTTTTCTCAATCTGGTCCTTCATAGCAGGCCAAGAGATTTCTTACCAAATGAGAATCACACGCCTTCCTTAGATTGAATATGAATAAATGTTTATTAATAAAATGATAAAATAAACATTGATTAAAACATAAAAGGAAATCGCTATGTATATTATTGAGATAACACTGTAAGGTGAAATGGAAAGAATTGTTAGCTGGATGAGAGATGTTGATGTGTATGGAGAAAAGAATGTCTAAAATGGATTTAGGTTTACCAGATTAATGTGAGCAGTAACACAGCTTTCCAATCTTAAGGGAATTTATGATGGTTTAGTCAAAGGATAACCTACACCTAAATTATGGCAAAAAAAGGATGGCTATTCTTGGGCTACTAATGTAACTTTACTTATCAACAATAGTGAAGATAATTTACAGAACTCAAGACTCCACGTGATCTTAACATAGTGCAGTACCTGCGTGTAGTGCGAGGATTTGAGATCCAAGTTTTCTTCCAAGTCTCTGGCAATGAGATGAGAGATGCGCTTCTGTGTGATAAGACGTGACTCTTGCTGGGTCCGATCTGAACAGCACATAATGCACTTCCAGACCAGCTCGTTGAGAGCATCTGAGTTGAGCCAGGTTACCTGCCCGGGGAAAAGCCGGGATTAAGCATGTAGCATGTACAGTAGATAACTCTTCTTGCAGGCCTTCGAAGATATGCTCGAGAAGTGGCTATTCCGAGTTCTCTTGGTGAATTCGAATGGTCTTCTTTTGTTAATAAGTAAAGACGTCTAAACGAGCTAACAGAGGTAAAATGCGATTAGCACACTCTGACTTGTCTAGTCAAACGACCTAAAAGTCTAAGACACCTTGGAGGCTTAAGCTTCATGGTTCTTTAGGAGTGGTTCATCCAGGTGTCCAGTCGTTCTATCTGCAATCTTTCTTGCTTTCTCTAAAGTAAAGGGGTAAATAAGTTTAAACCAAAACATCTAAGTTTTAGTACTCCTAAACCAATAGGGTCTCAGCTTTGCAATCTGAAGGCGGGCCTGATCAGTAGGAGGAGGATGGAAAGTGTGTAAGACCCTTTTGGTGTGTATGAAGATGTGTGTGCATGGATGTGCGTGTGTGTGGGTGTGTGTGAGTGTGTGTCTTAATAACAGAGCACTGGGCAAGGAAGTGGTTAGCTTCCTAACAGTAGAAGCACAGATGCAGCTGACTTGTAGCATTTGGCTTGTCTTACAGTGGTGGTTCCTAGTTGCATGGGTTCAGCAGATGTGGCGAAGTTCTGGAAATACAGGAAGCTGGTAGCACTGGGTACAGAGAGATCATTGAGCCAAATGGACAGCAAAAATGTCAATAACCATGATATAATTCAAAACAAACAGCTCTGTAATGGCTCATGGCGAAATGCAAATACATTGCAAAATACTGAAGTGACCATGGGGTTTATATAGCCACGTTCCAGGGGCAGCATAGATGTGCTTAAAAAACTCAAATCTGGTGTTAGAATTCTAGTGAAGGAGAACTGGTGGTTTGAGAAGTGGTGGCCATTTTGTTGTGCTGCTGGGAGGCATCAGCAATTTTGCTTTGTTGCTGGGCACTTTGACTGAGATACCTAACAGTCACTAGTTAGCAAAACACATTTATTAAACATGCGGAATGACTCTGCATTCAACTCATGGCCACATGTCGTTTCCATCCCCACAGGTTAGAGTGCTGCAAGCCTCACAGTGGATGTCTGCAGCCAGACTATACTGTGGCCTTTTAAAGTTTCATACTGTACCAAGCTTTATTTACAAACTGAGTGATGTCTATTTTTGTACTTTGTCCAGTTCTCAGTTCCCCCCTTCCCCTTTTCTTCCTTTTTCTCTCTTTATTCAGCATTTCGGACATTTTCTCACTTTCCTCTTTTCCTCTTGCTATTTTCACTGTTTTTCTGTCTCTGGCCACCTGCTCCACAGATCCACTCTCTGCCGTTTGAGTGTTTTTTGTGTTTCTCCATATAGTTGTCCTGTAAAAACACTGTTGTGTATTTCCCTGCATTCCACCGCCTAAGCTCTTTGTGTGTGTTGTTTATCACAAGATGAACTTAGAGTAAAATGTGGGCCATGGTCTCTTAGATACAGACAGCAAGCAGCAAGTTGATTGGTTATTTTTTTGAAGGAGCGTGACTTTAGTAGATTGGCCAAAAGCACTCTACTTACATGCAGATCTCTGTGGGTCAGCAGCGTAATCAATTTCAGTGACAACCTAGTGACAATTTGACTAAAAATGGCAAAATGCATACTTTAGAACATGTAATTGTACAAGCATACTTTACATACATATTTTTCTCTTGTTGTATTAATGGGTATGTTTGAATTGGGCCTTTTTCACATTGGAGCATACCTGCTCAATGAGTTGCTGCTATCTGGCAATGGTCTTGTTGCATCATGTTCTGGGGAAAGTGGTTTTTGAGAGAGATTTTCCAATGGACCTTTTAACGTCCTAGCTAGAGCAACTTCAGCTGGCGTGAACCCTGTACTTTCTTGCCATACTGTGTTGATGGCATATTGGAACACTGAGATCCCCCCCATTGCTTACATGCTGAATTTAGAAGCTGAGATGTGAATTGCACTCCTTGATTTGCTCCTTGATCTTTACCCCATCCTGTAAAGATGTCTTTGATGAGTATTGCAGCAAGCTGTGCTGTCTTTGCTACTCTCAAGGGAAAAACTTCAACCAACTTGCTACAGTAGTCAACCACAACTAGGAGGTACTCGTTCTGTCTGCAACTCTTGGGAAAATGGCCCATAATGTCCACTCCATGCATATATCCTGGCTCCAGTACAGGTGTTGTATGTCGATTGCCAGATAATGTTGCTATCCTCTGCTTGAATTTTTGGCATACTGTGCATTCTTTGAAGCGTCTCCAAATGTCTTTCCTGATGTCTGGCCAATATGCAACATCCAGCAGTCTAAGGAGAGTCTTCAATCTTCCTAAGTGGCCATTAAGAGGGTTTTGGTAATGTAATGGTGTGGCTTTTGTGAAAAAAATGGGGATATAGTGATAGTACCATCCTGCTAAACCAAGAAACCTTTCGAATTCTTTTACATTCTTTGAGACAGGGAATTTGCTGACAGCTTTCACCTTATCCGTTTTAGTCTAGATTCCACTGGCAGAGATGACATACCCCAGTAAAGTGAGTGTTTTCTGCATTAAGTTACATTTCTTCAGGTTTAATGTTAGACCCACACACTCAAGACACTGTCATAGTTACTCAATATATTTTAGGTGCTGCTCTTCACTCTGTATGTATGACCACATCATCAAAATAAATGAAACAATTCCTTCCAGGAATTAATGTAATCCAGTGTTTACATTAAACATTGAAAGGTGGTGTCAGAGTATTTTTAAACCAAAAGGAAGACATAAAAACTGTCAATAAATAAATAAAGAAAGAAAAAATAAAATATATTTCTCTGACACAAAAGTGGACTTCTGGATACTCCAGAAGTGGACTTCTCGAGGATCCATGACAACTTGCCAATACCCATCTCTCAATTCAAAGGCTTCATGAAATGACTTTAAGATGTCTTGTATCTGAGGCATTGGAAAAGCATCTGTATGTGTTTTGGCATTATAGCACTGTAGTCAACACAAAAACACATACCACAATCTTTATTTGGTACCAGCACTGGAGATGTCCATGGAGATGTAGAAGGTTGTATGATATGTTTCTCCATCATCTCATCAATAGTTGACTAATTATTGATTGTCTTGCTACTGGAACTTTATTTGCCTTATATTCTAATATTAGCCCCATAATAGTGCTGATATAGTTTCCACTGCTACTTTTGCTTTAAACCTCACCCCTTCCAATCGTGTAGTGCAGCTGTGATCTTTAAAATACCTCTCCAGTCAGTATTAGGGTGTCTTATACAACAACAAGAAAAACTATTATTCTATAAACAGTTAACAGTTAACTGCAATAAAATTACATTTTCAGTGCTTCATACTGTATTGGCACTGTCTTTGTAGACCTTTGCTGACCCAGTATTTCTACAAATATTCTTTATAAATCTATAATTACAAGCCTAACAAGTAGATGCATAGAGAAAAAGTGATTCATATACTGACTCAATAGCTGAATAATTCACATGAAGGAGATGGTTCCAGAAATGAGACTGTGGTCAAAATCTCGTGTTTATTTTGCTGCTGTTTTTTCCTAATTCAGTGGGAGTGATAGCTTAACCATGCCTGTTTATTTCTCACTGGTAATTGCAAGAAAGAAAGTACTTCACCAGGGCTGAAGTACATGCTCATACAAGAACACATGAATAATACCCTATTCTCTACTGTGCTCGCTTACAAATTAGCTGATCAATCTTGTCTGAGTGACCGTTGTGTTTGGAAGGATTAGTTTCATGCTTTATTCTTCTTCTGTAATGGGTTCTCTCCTCACTTGAGCACAGCTACATAAATCACAGCTGGAGTGGCCTGTTCATTAGGCATTGTAGATAACAAGATAAAGCTAGTGCTTTTTGAGTAAAGCCAGTTAAGTTTATTAACAATGGCCTTGTTTTGACAGAACAAATAATAAGTGCATGTTTTAAAATTGGATAGTGAATTTCACAAGATTCTTTAAAAATATGTATATAAAATTGTAATTGTATGTTAAATTTGTTACAATATGGGGACATGGTAAATCCTATACAGTTGGCCAACCTAATATAGATTAATGATATTTGAATTTGAATGCAAAACAAAATTGGGCTGTGTTAAACAAAGGCACGGGCTGAAAACCTGATGCAAATAAAATAATCAAACATGAATGCAAGCTTGGTAGATTAGGCATTGAAAATACTAAGGGGTTACTTTGCAAAGGGTGAATGTCCAAAGTTTTATTAGGGTGTTGATGTAATTGTGAGCAGGTGTGTGACACTCAGATGAAGGTGATGATAAAGATGATTTTTTTATAATTGTTTTGCAAAATAAAAGCTGCCTTCTGCTTCACTGGGGCCTAACAAGGTGCTCTTTTTCAACACTCTTTCTCGGTCTCTTCTTGTTTCTCCTTGTTCCACCTGTTGGCCACCTGCTCCATTGATTCACTCTCTGCCAGTTGAATGTTTCAACTAAAGTTATTTAGTAAAGTATTTTACTAAAGTATTTAGTTGTGTTGTAAATAAATACTGCTAAATTGAAATTCAAGATAGAAGGTTTGATTCTGAGTTCGGAACTTGGTCTTGGGCCCATGAAATCAACCACACACACTCAGGAGTGTAGCAAGATTCAATTTAATGCAGTATAAGGCAGAGTTTATAAAGATCTCTTTGTACACATATAACACAATACTATAGATGGTAACATGCTACATTGTTTAATACTGGATGGTTCATCATATATGTAAATGAGAATGTAAAATTAATTTGTGGTAAGTGAAGCAGTGACACCTGCTAATTTTAATGCTGTTATACATGAATAAGCAGCAGAGTAAAATAGAATCCTCCAAATGCTCTCTACATTTCACCAGTCATTGCACTGTCAACAAGTTGCCTCAGATGTCCTTTGTCACCATATGCCTGTCACGTATGGGATGCGAGGCTGTACAATATGATCATATGTGCGCTGATTAGACATCGCCGCTCAATACAATTATCTTGGATGACCCTGACTTTGTTGATTACCCTGACACTGTGGATTACCCTGTTCAGACTATGCTTCTGTTTATGCTGATATAATACCTTCTTTCGGTTTTGCTTTCAGTTTAGAGTTTTGGTTTATGTTTGTGTGTTTTCTTTTATTTAATAAGCATTCCCTGCAATTACAGGGAAGTTTGAGGTGAGTTATTATACATACTCCTCACACCCCCCATCACAGAATCAAGCCACCCTGATGGATGTAGTGGGAATGCAGAAGTGAAGCAGAGCTGCACTCGCGGTGCCCAAGTTCAACTTGGTCCACTTTCCACTGGCAATGCCTTGGGGTCCACCATACCCATATGATGGACTGGAGTTTGGCCTCACTTAATTTTCAGGAGTTGGCAGACACTGCAACCCTGGAAGTAGGCCAAGTCTGCTTCATAATATTGTAGCTAATCAGGCCCACACAGAAATGGGCCGAGGCCATGATGAAGCACTGTGGAACTGGCCTGATGCAGAAGGTGTTTCATCTAAACTAGGAGAGCATGAAAGTCACCAACTGAAGACGGTACTGGCCCAGAAGTTGGATTTCAGGAGCTCCACGAACTCCAGTGAGTCTGTTCCCTCTCTCCCAAAATAATTATCAGCAGAGGAGGAAGCCTCCAAATAAAGTCCTGAACCTGCTTGAACATGGTCCTGAACCTGAGGAGGAAACCTCCAGGTCTGCTCCTGACTCTGAGGAGGACAAGTCCAATTCTGCTCCTAAAACTGCTCCAGAACCTGCTCCTGATTCTGACTTTGCTCCAGAATTTGAGGAGGAGAGTGCCAAGTCTGCTCTAGAACCTGCTCTAGAACCTAAGGGGCATCCATGTGATCTCGGTCCCTGAGGGACCAGTTCCTGTTGCCTGATCCAGTGTCCACATGATCCTGGGCCGAAATTGTGTGGCTCCAGTTTCATGATCCAATGTTCAGACTATCCCTGGCGGCAAGTGAATAGTTCCAGTTCCCTGGTCCAGCATCCACATGATTCAGGATCAGCCAAACACGCCTCCACAACACTTAACTGGGAGGAGATCCGTGCTAGAATATTTTGGGGGGCTGGCATACCAGGAAGGGGGTAAAGTGCGGGCAGGCTGGCGTTTAAAGTGGAGCTACACCCCAGTTCCCTGTTAGGGACACAGACGTTTTTGCCTGCCCACCTGTGCTGTAGGTGCATTATGAGCCACACCTCAGGATGAGGGCTCTGTCATGTATGGGGTGCCAGGCTGCGCAATATGGTCACCTGACTCCTAGCTATATATCCTCGATGCACTTATCTTGGATGACCCTGACTCTGGATTAACCTGTTCAGACTGTTGCTGCTGGTATTATGCCCTGTTTTGGGTTTGCTTTCGGTTTACGGTTCTGGTTTAGGTTTCTATGTGTTTTTTATTTAATAAACATTCCCTTCAGTTATGTCCTTCCTCTACACTAGTGAGATTTTATACAGACGCACCATACCCCCTGACATCACAATGCCTGACAGGAAAAGCCCTTTCCTGGGCTGGGTCATGGCCATGAGGGGGATGCAACAGGAGAAGATCAGGATCTGTTCCCAGTTCCTGACAACATTCAAAGCCACCTTTTGTCATCCTCTTAGATGTCATACCACTGGTGACCTGCTGCTGCCTTTAACTTTGACTGTAGCAGATTATGGCCTGGGGTTCCAAACCCTGGTAGCCACCACAGCCTGGAATTCACCAGCCCTTGTCGCTCTTTTGAAGGCAGGACTTAACTTTCACAAGTCAAGTTGGCTTGTCAGGAGCTGGGCCTCATTCTTGGGGAGGTTACTTCTACTGCTGTCTGCCTTGATTACCACCTGGCCAACAACCCAACTCACGGAAGTCAATGGTTGTCACCTAGGAGTCACCTTCTGCACCCAGCATATCTGTGCCCATGGATGTGAACTCTGCTTGCCTAACTCTTTGAGAATGCCAATGACATTTTGCCAACCATCACTTCCTCTACTGTGGTTCTTAAGGATGTGGTATTGCTGCCTGACTGGTTCACCCTCTGTGTCCAATCTGTGTGGTGGAGCCTGACTCATTTCCTGAGTAGTCTGATCAGTACCTCGTCCTTAGTTGAATCATTGCCCCCAATGTCCCTTTAAATATGCTGATCTGGCAATGTTTTTTTAGAAAGTGCCATGCCAGCACTCCACATCCCCATCAAGAGTAAGATTGTGTCATTGACCTGGACTATATTATTTCCCCAGAAGGCATTTGCATGGCCATGGGTGGGTATGACCACTCTCCCAATAAGAACAAAAAGCTATGCAGAAGTATATTCAAGAAGCAGTACAACAGGGGTATAGTCATTCATCCCCATTAGCCTTGGTGGTCTAATGGAACTGGCCCTTTTCTGGGTGTTGTCTGTGAGAGCCATGCAGGGCTCTGCACTGTGCTGAAGTTCCTCACAAACCTCTGAAAGACACTGGCAAACCCCAGGAACCATTGGACCACCCAAAGCAAAGTTGAATGAAGCCACACAGCCACACCTATAATCTTAATTAGATCCATGTCCTTACCCTTGTTGATGATATTCTTATCCAAGATGTTTTTCATATTAGTTTTTCTCCTTTTAATCTTGTGCAGTAACTACCTAGATAGATAGTAAATAGTCCTGTATTAACTACTGGATAATTCAATTCAATTCAATTCAATTTTATTTGTATAGCGCCTTTAACAATGAACATTGTCTCAAAGCAGCTTTACA
>JAOVVF010032533.1:0-10238 GCA_028565595.1 Duopalatinus emarginatus | reverse complement strand
GTGGTGGACTAGTCTCTGTTCTCATTCAGGGCTCGGACAGCTTGCGGGAAGAAGCTCCTCCTCATTCTCTCTGTGTTCGCCTTCAGGGTGTGATAGCATTTCCCTGAGCGTAGCAGAGAGAAGAGTCCATTGTTGGGGTGACTGAGGTCCTTTACCATCTTCCTGGCTCTGATCCAGCACTGCTTGCTGTAGATAGTCTGCAGTTCAGGAAGCTCGGTCCGGGTGATACGTTCAGCTGATCGTACCACTCTTTGGAGGGCCTGTCTGTCCTGCTTGGTGCCGGTTCCGAACCAGGCTGTGATGTTCCCTGTGAGGATGCTTTCAGTGGTGCAGGTGTAGAAGTTCTGCAGCACCTTAGAGGGCAGTCTGAAGTCCCTTAGACATCTGAGGTGGAAGAGATGCTGACGGGCCTTCTTTGTGGCTGCATTGAAGTGGCAGGTCCATGATAGGTCCTGTAAGATGTGAACTCCAAGATACTCTCTACTCTTTCCACTGCTGTACCGTTGAAAAGTACAGGGTGATAGCTTCTCTCCTGTTTTCTGCCGCATGGATTTTGTTTTTGATCCTATTTTAATCCTTTGCATAACTTACAAAATAATAAAAACTTAGATAGAAATAGAAAGGTTTCTTATTTTATTATTCACAAACTATTTAAGAGCCAAATAAGGGAAAAAAAAGCTTAGAACCTTTTTTCGACGCAGTATTGTTCCATCACACGATCGACCAGCCACTTTTGCTTTTGCTGTGGAACTGTGTCTTTAGTGTCAGTCCTGCGACAAGCCCTCTCAAAATCTGTTAAAGTCTGCTTCCTAAAAGGAAGGTTCCAGGCCACACACACTTCTCCAATCTAATTGGCTTATTGTTAATGCAGAGATGGATGTTACTATCCGGTGGTAGTTAACTGGATGGAAAGAAAAGAAGAAGAAAAAACATCCAAAAATAACACCACATCACAGCAATCCACAGCAAAATAATACACCTTGCAAAATAACACCCAAATACTCTTCAAATTAATAAAAAAAAATCTCAAACCAACTTTTGACCTATCCAAAACCTACTTCATTTCTACAGTGCTCCACACTGCACTGAAACATCTGGATCGTCATATGTCATGTGTCAGAATGCTGTTCTTTCACTTCAGCTCAGCATTCAACATGATGATTCATTCCAAGCTGATTGCTAATCTCAGCCAGCTGGTATTTTGATGAATGGAACTTCTGGGTGCACGAGGGCATCACATGAGACTCCGCCCCCTCTCTGGTCATGTGTCTTTCGATGTGTGCCAATTATTACCAAGGGAGGGCGACATTTCCAAATGGTCCTCATACTGCTTCTCACGATGACTCAAGTCTTGTCCCATCCGGACCACCAAGGTCGAGAGTCCAGACTCAGCTATCCACGTCCACATCCCCGCCGAGTATGATGACTTGCTGGAGGTCTTCAGCAAGCGCCGTGCTGAGGGCCTGCCTCCTTACTGGCCCTTTGATTGCGCTGTGGACCTTCTCCCAGGTTGCACTCCTCCCCGCAACAAGGTCTATGTCCTGTCTCTTCCTGAACAGAAGGCCATGGAGGAGTACATCCAAGAAGCCACATTCGGCACTCCTTGTCGCCAGCCTCGGCAGGCTTCTTCTTCGTGGAGAAAAAGGGGGGCATCGACTACCGAGGCCTAAACAAGGTAACGGTCCGGTACCCGTTTCCTCTCCCACTCGTCCCCTGAGCCCTTGAACAGTTACGAGGAGCTACGGTGTTCACTAAGCTAGATTTACATAGTGCTTATAATCTGGTCCGTATTAGGGAAGGAGACGAGTGGAAAACCGCATTCAGCACCGCCTCTGGTCATTATGAGTATCTAGTCATGCCCTATGGACTAGCCTCATCACCTAACATCTTTCAACATTTTGTTAATGAAGTTTTTAGAGACTTGTTGGGGAGATCGGTCATCGTCTATATAGACGACATTTTAGTTTGCTCACCAGATCTGCTCTGCATGTCCGGCATGTCAGAGAAGTTCTCCGCTGACTCTTGGCAAATAACCTGTTCCCAGGGGAATCAAACGCAGACCGAACAGGGGTGAAGGTGATACCACGTCCCCGATGACAAGACTTGAGCAGGCGATGGACTGTGTAAACCTCGAAGCCATCACCAAGATGGGTGGGTGGAGGGGGCTTGGAGGTAGGGCTTCCAGAGTTACACATAACAGGTTTGATACGGGACACGTGGAAGGTTGGGTGGATGCGCCGGAGAGAAGCAGAGGGACTGATGACCTTGCTGATGGGGTAAGGTCCAATGTAGCGGGGGTTCATCTTGGTGGCCGACACCTTCAGGGGCAGGTCACGGGTCGAAAGCCAGACTCGCTGTCCCTGGACGTAGTGTGGAGCCTTGGATCGACGTCGGTCGGCCTGGGACTTCACCTTTGCCTGGGAATGAAGTATAGCGACTCTGGTGCGCCTCCACGTCCGCCGACACCGACGGATGAAGGCCAGTGCAGAAGGTACCCCCACATCCTCCTTCTGGTCAGGAAACACAGGTGGTTGATATCCAAGGCAGCACTGAAATGGAGACAGACCTGTGGAAGAAACAGGTAGGGAGTTCATGGAGTATTCCACCCAGGAGAGTTGAGGACTCCAGGACTATGGATCTCAGGACACCAGACAGTGTAGAACCGTCTCCAGTTGTTGGTTGGTACGTTTCATCTGGCCATTAGTCTGCGGATGAAAACCTGAGGACAGAGAAGCACTGGCGCCCAGCAGCTTACAGAATGCACGCCAGAAAGCGGAAGTAAACTGCGGACCTCTGTCAGAAACCACATCAACTGGGATACCATGGAGCCTGAAAACATGCCTAATTAGGAGTTCAGCTGTCTCCTTGGGTAATGGGATGAGGTGAACCGATTTAAAGAAGCGGTCAACTATGGTGAGGATTGTGGTGTTACCATGAGATGGCGGCAGACCAGTGCGATGTGGGACCAAGGTCTCTTGGGCACGGGGAGCGGCTGTAGTAATCCGGCTGGAGGTCGGTTCGATGGTTTGTTCTGGGCACACACTGAACAAGCCTCCACAAAGCGCCGCACATCGTCCTCCATGGCTGGCCACCAGAAGTGCTGCCAGATGAAGGCCATAGTTCGTCTCGCTCCCGGATGGCAGGTCAACCTGTAGGTATGGGCCCATTGCAGAACCTGTGAACGGACAGACTGGGGAACAAAAGGTCGGTTAGTGGGACAGGCAGACAGACTGGGTTGGTTAGCCAGAGCCTTGCAGACCGAGACCTCTATGTCCCATGTGAGTGCCCCGACCATGCACTGGGGAGACAGGATAGTGCTGGGAGAAGGCACAGAATCTGGATCCGAAAATTGTCGGGATAGGGCGTCGGGTTTACCGTTCTTGGAGCCGGGGCAATAGGACAGGGAGAAATTGAATCTAGAGAAGAACAGAGACCAACGGGCTTGACAGGGTTTTAGGCACTTGGCAGTGCATAGATACTCCAGATTCTTATGGTCGGTCCATATCAGAAAAGGCTTATCAGCGCCCTCAAGCCAATGGTGCCATTCTTCCAGAGCGAGTTTATACATGTGGTAGACCACCCCACTATATTGCCAGTGGGCCAGTCTATGTGGGGATTATGTCGAGCCAACCATGGTTGACCCAACATGACAGGTGCGTGGGGAGCATCTAGCAGGTAGAAAGTCAATTTCTCAAAATGGTTGCCGGACATGAGCAGACCCAGAGGCGGAGAGACTTGGGTGACTCGGCAAGTGTAGCTCCTGTCAGAGCTCTAGCTTCCAGAGGTTCCCGGAGCTGGATAGGCGTCAGCTTGAGTTCGGCGGCCAGGCGGGTATCCAGGAAGTTTCTATCTGCTCCCAAATCAATAAACACTGAGACGGGACGGCGGCAGGCACTGGACGTGAGGGTGGCAGGCAGCAGTGACCGGGTGATGAGCGAAGGATGAAGCGGAGTTATGTTGAGTTGGTGGACGTGGACTCGCCGGTGGACGTGGACAGCTAGTTACTGGACACCTAGTTATGAAGTGGCCAGTCTGTCCACAATAAAGGCAAGCCTTAGAGTCCATTCTTTGTTGTCTCTCGGCAGGGGACAACCGGGTGTGGTCAACTTGCATGGGTTCCGGCGTAGGACACAGAGCAGCAAGGGATGACTGTGTCGGACTTACTGGTGCCGTAGGTGGTCTCTCCCCCAGCTCGGTTCTCCGAAGACCTTGGCGTCGCTCCTGCTGCTTCTCAATGCGGATGGCCAGGTCCACTAGGGCATCAAAGTCCAGAGGCAACTCACGGGAGAGAATCTCGTCTTTAATGGGTTCAGAGAGCCTGTGCAGGAAGACGTCAAACTGAGCCACAGTATTCCATCCACAGGTTATGCAACGGCATAATCCGAGACTGACCTCTTGCCCTGGCTGGACTAAAGTAGTTTTCTAGCAGCCTCCCGTCCATGAACGGACCTGTCGAACACCTTCAGCATCTCCTCCGTGAAGCTAACGTAGGTGGAGCATGCCAGAGAGTCAGAGTTCCACAAAGCCATTCCCCACTCCCGGGCTTGCCCCGTCAGGCGTGTTATAATGTATGCCACACAGGAGCGGTCGGAAGGGAGGTAGACAGCTGGAGCTGGAACACCAGGGAGCACTGGGACAGGAAGGCTCTGCAGGTTCCAGGTTCCCCACCATATATCTCGGGCGGAGGCAGGCGAGGCTCAGAGGCTGGGTTGAGTGACATCTGGGTAGGAGCTGGAGGTTGAGGCTGTGGTTGGTTCTGTGGCTGTGGTTGGTTCTGTGACGTGGTGAGCTGGAACTGGGTGATCAAATTGGTCAGGCTTGTCAAAACAGACTCCAGGGACTTCCGAACGGCGTCCAGCTGGTTCTCATGCTTTCCCAGCATGGCGCCCTGAAGCTCCAGCGCAGACGTGAGCCGCTGAAGATCTGTTGATTCCATGGTGGTCTGATTGTACTGTCAGCGCTCAGACCCAGGGGAATCAAACGCAGACCGAACAGGGGTGAAGGTGAAAGGGTTTATTTACAGGTGCAGAGATCAAGTCTTATAAACAAACAGGAGAATCCGTAATCGAAGTCAGAACAACAGGCAGGTGAGTCAAAAACCGTGAATCCAAAAATCATGCAGCAATAATCCAGTAGACAGAACAAAACACAGATCAGAACATCAGGGACAAACACTGACAATCAGACAAAGAACACAAGGAGCATAGGGTTTAAATACACAAGCTAATTATCCCCCAAATTAGCATCAGGTGCTGGTGGATCATCAGAGACCCTGAGCATAATTGCCACAAAGAGACACCAGAGGGAGCCAAAAACAATAGTCCGGTTGGCTCCCTGACATTTACGGCCTCCCCGAAGATAACAGAGGGCCCCAGTTCATCTCTCGAGTATGGGGAGCGTTCATGGAGAAACTAGGCGTTACCGTCAGTCTCCCCTCCAGATTTCACCCACAAGGTAATGGTCAAGCTGAACGTGTTAATTAAGAACTAACCAAGTTTTATGTCTATATTGCCATTTCCAGCCACAAGAATGGGTCCAATTCCTTCCCTGCGCAGAGTACACTCAAAATTCTTTACAGCACTCTGCGACTGTTTTTGGGCCACCAGCGCAAAAACCTTTGTTCCGGTGGAACGCCACAACCTCTGAGAGCTCTACAGTCGACGCATGGTTCCACAAGAGCGAGAGGGCGTGGGCGAAGGTGCACCAACAGCTCTCAAGAGCCATCTCCCGCATGAAGAAGGCAGCCGATCGGAAGCATGGTCCCACTCCTCAGTACCACCCTGGGGATCGGGTCTGAGTGGCAACCAAAGACTTTCAACTCCCATCCAAGATTACCAAGTTAAGTCCTCGTTATGTTGGCCTGTTCCCCATCATCAAACAAATTAATGATGTCACCTACAGGGTACAGATGCCAAGCCACAGCCAGATTCATCCCACATTCCTGCTCTCAAGCCCGTCCATGCCAGGCCCCTGGATCATGAGGAGCCTCCTGCCCAATCCCTGGAGCCTTCAGTCACTCTGGCCCAGCCCCAAGAGTCCCCATATTTATGTCCAGCCGACACTTACGCCATCCGGGAGATCCTGGTTTTAACTTTCCTTCTTGTTGTGGGAATAATATGTTCCGTAGAGGTACCAGATCGCAGCGAGATTGCTCGTAATGAGATCAGAAGGCAAAAGTTTGGTTTCAGAAAGCACTCAAATTGTAGCTTCGGCTTCAGCTATTTTAGCTTCAATTGATGTTTTTTCTTTGCTGATTTTATTCTCAGTTCCTCAATTTCAAGGTCAAGTTGTAGGTCTATAGACTGCGTTTGTGCCATCAATACAAAAAGCGTGTGAGAAAGCGGCTGAAAGAGGAAAGAGGCTTTGCTGCCCCGACTGGAGACTCTGTTAGGCGGCTTTGCTGCGGCCTGTGAAACAATGTCATGGGGTGACACAGACTTATCACGTTTTCAAAGCAGATCATCAGAGTGTTTTTTAAGTGCACAAGTCTCTACTTCATTAACTTTTAACCAGAGTTCAATGCCATCAAGAAACTTCTTGAATCACAATGCTTTTGGCTCAAACTCATTTTAATCATAAGCCTTTTCTTTGTGCGGTAATAAAGCTTGGAATGAACTCCTGCAATGAATTAAATTAATCCAAATAATGCATAAAATCACCAACATATGCTGTTAATTCTTCTTTTGTATGAGCAGCTTCGATAAGGGCATCTATTTCATTGCACTTTCTTTTAAGATCACTTTTCTCTATACGTTCCTACCAACTTTAACAATTTCTTTTTCTTCTCAGCCATCATTTCCCCATCGTCTACATCTCTTTTCTATATTTTAAATTTATACTTTCATTTCAAAGCCCCATAATGTTTTTTTTAATTAATTCACAGTTTGTTTCCTTGTTTGCTCGCACAGGTGACAAGCAAGCTTTAGGCTTGATGTTAAATTTACACCATAATACTCACGGATAGTCCAATTGTCCACATCATTCCTAATGCTGTTTTGTACTTTTTTAGTGACTATTTCCATTGTTAGTTCCATGGTGATGGTTCGGATTGAATGCATACTCCATGATACTGTAGCAAAAATAATGTATTGCTTCCATTTGGAACAAATAATTTGAATCAAACCCAGTTATAAATTGTTCTGGAGGACTTAGTGAGAATAACCTACCTTAGGGTGGCACAGTCCCTGGGAGCCCTGGGAGAAGGATTATGGCACAGTTTGGGGGAGGACCTGGGCTTTTAGCTTGGTAAACATCTCCCCCAAGTCCCAATATTGTTCTGGGGAGAGGTGGGGGACCTTGTTTAGGTGCTGGGTGGGGGTGGGGGGTTTGGGGGGTTGTTGGCCTGGGCATGAGGCATGCTTCACTGCCACGGGGAGCCCAGACAAAGATGGACAGAGTCTGCCAGTCGATCTGGGGATTGTGTGCTTGCAGCCATGGTAGGCCTAACACCATCTGCAAGTGAAGGGGGCCTGCGTGACTAGAAAAGATTTTCTGTGACAGCTTCTCCATAGGCAGCGAGAGCTGTTGGGCCAGACCCTAATCCATATATCAATAAGAGCAGTGAGAGAGAAGCTGGATGGGGTGGGGGGATGGGGGGTTGCTTTGAGTTCGGCCTAGGGCCAACCTTCCCGATGGGACCTGGATCTTGGGCAAATGAGATGACAGGTACCAGGCAGCTAGTTCATTTTTGAGCCACTCGCGTAAGCCATTTGGAAGATCGCCACCAGTGACCTCTTGATCCAACCACACTCGGCAGCTAAGATTTCAAAGTCTATGATATAGTCTGTTATATGCCTTAGAAGGTCTGTATACCAAGAAGGAAACTGGGGAGGAAAAACGTGGGTGAGAATCGTACCGCTGAACTCTGCAGTGTTTATTTCAGAAGTCCATATGTACATTCCTGATTTTGAGGAGAGACAGAGTTGATGAACAGAGACAGACAGAGCGATCAAAAACACAAATGACAGGAGTCGACGGCAAGCCAACAAACACACTGGCAAAATCTTTTCCCCAATTTTGAGTACATTAAATACCTCATCTATAAAGATAAAAAATTGAAACACAATGATTAAATAATTGAATTATATTTACAAAATGGGTTACACAAGGGTCTATATGTGCAAAATGCAGTGAAGGTGTGCAACCAATGTAGTTTTCTATAGCAAGATATAGAGGATGCTGTCAATAATGCATGAGTAAACATTCTGCAGCACCTTGGAGGGCAGTCTGAAGTCCCTTAGACATCTGGCCAGCCTTCATTACAACTGCGTTAATGTGGCAGGACTATGATGGGTTCTACAAGATGTGCACTTCAAGGTATTGAAATTGTCTACTCTTACCAGTGCCGCTAATAAGGACAGGGTGTTATTTCCTCTGCTGTTTCTTTCTGCACATTACACAAACAACTTGCTCGTCTTGCTGACATAGAGGTGGAGATTGTTGCGCTGGCACCAGTTCTACAGGTTTCTAATGTCTCCAGTGAGGCCCTCTCATCTTTGTGTGTATCAGGCTTACGACAACAGTGTCATCAGCAAACTTGATGATAGTGGTAAAGCTGGAAGTGGCCACATAGTCAAATGTGTACAGTGAGTACAGCAGAGAAAACCACTGACATAGGGGTGGGTGGAGCTGTAGACCTTTCAATTTGGTGGTGAATTTGGAGTGGATAATACTGTTAAATGATGAGCTGAAGTTGACAAACAGCATTTTAACATAATTACCCCTCCATGTATCCAGGTGTGAGAGTGTTATGCGGATTAGATGGGTGATCTTCTGGGCTGTCTTCCGACAAATCCCACTACTGCTTCTGTAAACATGTTGATGTCATCAGAATAAGGCTGGAACATGTCCCAGTCTGAGTCATCTAGAGCATCCTGCAGGGTGACCACTAATTAGTCCTTCCAGTATGCAACCTCCCTCAGATCCCTCGGATCCAGTCTTTGTTTATATTTGGAGATTTGGAAGATGCCGGAATGGTCATACTTCCCAAACGATTGGGAAGCCCTTGGGGGCAGCCGTGGCCTTGTGGTTATGGAACCAGTCTTGTGACTGTAAGGCCTCCAGCTTTGGGCAAGTGCGTTCACTACCCATTTGTGTTTAGTGTGTGTGCTCTGCTCTCAAGGAGCAACATGTCAAGCATGTCTGACAGGTTCTATCCTGGCTGCTTCAGAAAGCAAATTTCATGTGACCTAACCAAATTTCATGTGACATAAGTTAAATTATTTGGTTATGTTCTCAGCTCAGAAGGGGTAGCCATTGATCTCCAGAAGGTGAGTGCAGTGACAGAGTGACCACTTCCCAATACAGTGAAGAAGTACAGTGTTTCATGAGCTTTGCAAACTTCTATTGCTGGTTCATTCCCTCATTCAGTGTCACTGCCAGTCCTTTCACCTCACTGCTCAAAGGAGGAAAGGCCTGATTTTCATGAATCCCTGCTGCTGACTAAGACTTCAAGTGTGCCTTTACCTCCATCCTAGTAATTCAGCATCCTGACCCGGAGAAACTGTTTGAGGTGGAGGTCGACATGTCGGACATAGAAGTGGGGGGCATTCTGTCTCAATGTTTGAGAGAAAAAAAAGATACATCCTGTGCCCTGCATCTTGTATACGGCTGAAGGGAATTATGCTATTCGTGACAGAAAACTTATAGCCTTCAAAGTTGCTTTGAAGTGGAGACGCTGGTGGAGGCAAGCACCCAGTTCATAGTTCATGTGTATAGAATGTGTATATACAGACTTATTTTGCACCAGTTTCTGGTAGGACCATCCATACCAACTACCACAGAAACATTAGTAAACATTGCATTCCACAAATTTAAAAAAGATTCTGCATGATAACTAACAAATTAATTACTATGTAGGAAGCCTGGGTGTGTTTTTTCTGCTGTCTTGATCAACTTAGTTCTTGTTCAACTTAGCTTCCTGTTTTAGTTCTGTCAGTCACATTAAAGTACCCTGCTATCATAGATCCAAAAGAGGTATGCAATCTCCAAACTGTTGTATCCTCTGATGGTTAAGGTATTTGGAAATAAACACAAAATCCTTAGCAAACCCAAATGAGTACCAGTGAACACCTGAAATGCACCAGGGCATTTTCATTTAACTAAACCAAACCTTTCAATCACATGAAAAACTGTATGGATGTCTTGGAGAGCTATGTACCCACTGTGGTTGGTGTGGTACAGTGGTAACATCATTGGCTCCCATGTGAGAGACCTGGGTTCGATTCCTGGTCTGGGCA
>JAOVVF010032532.1:0-10238 GCA_028565595.1 Duopalatinus emarginatus | reverse complement strand
AGACTGATCCACACTGGAGGAGGAAATATTAGGAGGAAACCTCACTGCATTTAACTTTATTAACTTTATATCTGTGGTGTTTGGTTTATAAACGCTGGCGTCGTTGCTATGGTTACGTGTGTGTATGTGGTGGGGTGATATCTGGAGCGATTCGGTCTCAGTGACGTTATTGTGCAATAACGACACTCAATGTACGTCTCTTAGCCAATCAGATTGCAGGGTCGTTTGACCTTTTCCAACAGAACAGTGTGTTCATTAGAATAAACTATGCTGTATTCAAACTACTCAAATGTATTTAAACTAAATAAAATGATTTTTAGAATAAAATGATACATGTCGTGAATTGATTAAAATTACTTAAATTAACAGTAAAATACAAGCAGTAGAGACTCCAGACTTTACTGTTATTTTACACTTCATAGTTCATTAAATAACTATTTTGTGGTAATTATACAGTGTGTGAATTTTAATTTTACAGTATATTAATGGTGATTTTTGATTACTGCAACTGAGTCTAAAGATGCAATACCTTATTTTCAAAACAAATTTATTAAAATGTTAAATAAAGAATGAGATGGACTTTACAAAACAGTCAGACACTTTGCTAGTTTGCTAGTGCTAGTTACCTCAGATTTATTAAGCTACAGAGCTAGCGTTAGCTTCGTGCTTCTTCACTAATTTAGTAACTTAATGAAACAGACATAATTATCAACATCTAAAATCTTAAAAGTTCAATAATTATTTAGATAAAACTTGACTTGACTTGACCATATCAGAAGATTAGCAACGTTAGCAAATTCAAATTCACCTCAAGAAGTGTGTGACGTGTGGAAACCAAGATGAATCGAGTTTAAATGATTCGACTCACCGATTCATCGCATCAAATTCTGCAACAACACGTTTTTTTTTCACTCAAAATGAGTAGAAGACTTTTAAACAGTTAAAAAAGTTTATCATACAAACCTAAAGCTTTAACCTACAATCATACAGAACCATGTAAATGATTGTTAAGGTAAGATGTGGTGTATTTTCACAGCTTGACAGAAAATCCTGTATTATACTGATAAATTAACACATCTACTGTTACCGGTTAACTGACCACATTACTGTTCATTTACATACAAGAAATGTTTATTTAACGAAATGTTACAGTTTTTTTATAAAATACAGTAAGGCACTGTCGAGGATCCTCCGTAATTTAACAGGATTGTTTTACAGTGTATACAGTATTATGCTAAAATAAACCACATTGCATTTATTACATTCTTTGCACCAATTTGCCTTCTCCAATGTCACCTTTCTGACCGACAGCACGCTAAGGACGTAATGAGCATGCGTGTAAGCTCAAGAGCACTATCGATAAAGATTTCTCCTTTTTCCCCCTGAATCTCATTATTCAATCTGTCTCCTCAATGCCCAGAGTAATGGAAGGAAAACAAACAAATCCCTCGCACAGATTGTGAGACTCTGAGAGAAGCAGCCAGTTTTTCAATTGGGTGACATATGGCTGGACAAGTCAATTTCATGCAGTTTAAATTAATTAATTAATTAATCGGCTGCACAGCTAAGCAAGATCATGCTAAATGTTAACCCTGATTTTTGGAGGTTTCTTGTTTAATACCTTTTATTTGTTTGTGGTTACATTGATTGATTTTTACCTCGTTTTCTCCTTTTCCGCTCTACTGTGTGATATATATAGAGGAACGCAATACTGAAAAAGTGCCAATAAAGTTTGTTCAAACAGCTTCATTTGGCTCTTGTTAAAGTCAATCAGATCTTTACTCCATCCCATATTTCCTGCTTTCAACACATTACCTTTGAGATCTGAATGTTCACTTTCTGCCAGATAGGTGATCGGTGTCACTGAAATAACACAATCTGATCTGAGTGACTTCGACCAGGACCAAATTGTGACGTCTAGATGACTGGGTCAGAGCATCTCCAAAACAGAGTGTCCCAGTGGTCCAATGAAGGTCAACCGGTGACCCAGTGACAGGGTCATGGAGACCAAGGCTGACTGATGTGCTTGGGGGATTAAAGTCAGCTGTCAGGTCTAATCGCACAGAACATACACAGCAGGACGTGTTGCTAATGTCTTGGTTCCAGATACCACAGAAACCATTCAGATGTCCTGCAGAATCCATGCCTCAATTATTCAGAGCCGGTTTTGCCAAGTGGTGCTAATGTTATAGCCGATAAGTGGAGTGTCTATATTTAATATTGTTTATATTTATTACCTGTCGTGATTTGTCCTGATGTGCATCATGACCTTACTGGTACAGAGTGTAGAAGTTCTTAATAGAAGTACAGGAGCTGTTTGTAATGCAGACGGCATCCGGGTAGTGTAGGTTGAACTCGGAGCGCTGTCTAAAACATACTCAGCATCACTCAGCATGCTGGGGTGACTTATCCTAGCTAGTTCATTAGCTTTCTCTTTTGGCAAATGAATGCATTACACAGCTGGGTTTTCATCTGCCTAGAATAAGCAGTTACATGCAGTTATATTCACCACTGTCTGATACACCACCCACCTACAGAAAGCCGAAATATTTCCAACTCACAAGTTTCCCCAATACAATAAAGTACCAGACTGTGAAAAGAAACTGGTACAAATTGGTGGTGACTCCATAATGGCATCCCATATGACCCCTGGTACATCTGTCAGGTGAACACTATGGCTGCATCCAAAATGCCATACTCCCATACTAGTTAGTATGTGAATCTAGTATGTGACACGATGTAGTGAATCCGAATACCTAGTATGTATCAGGTAGTATGTAAAAGGTTCCCGGATGTCCTACCAGGTCAGGAGAGATTTTCTAGTACGCTCCCCAGCACACTATCTGAACCTGACCTGAACCTGAGAGTTTATGATGATCAGTATAGGCTGAGCTGAGGTAATGTTTTTAATTACAAACTAAATTTAAAGTTAATTTAAATTGTTTAACTATAAATAATTATTGTGTGGGACTCAAGCGATGTGACGTCACGGGTCAAAGGTTGTTGGTAAGACGGCAAATCGAGTGCGTCCGAGGTGGTATGCATACTACATGCTCACATACTAGAAGTGTATACTAGAATAGAGGTTATATAGTATATACTCGCTCCAAGCCAGTAGGTAGTGTTCCAGTATGTCATTTTGGACGCAGCTTATGTGTGATGAGTTCCACCTGTTCATATCCTGTATTGATTCTGATGGTTTTGTCCTCTTCTAACAGAACAATGGACCACCACACACGTCTAGAGACACCAGATTATGCAGTATGCTGTAGAAGACGTAAAACCTACACCTCGGAATACAACAGCATCGTGGACTGTTTTGCATGAAATATGAATTTTTCCGGAAGCTTGTGGAGTTCATGCCCCGTGAGGGACCTACCAAGTTTTCGACTGATGGATTAGTTTTATTGTATAAGTGCTGTGTTTTCCCTCATTAGCTGTTTGACATTTGTTTGTGTGCTTAGCGCTGCTGAATTCTCCTCAATGTCTCTTTGTCTCGCTCTCGCTTCTCATTTTGCTTGTTGTATAATTGCCTTTGCATGTTTATTTCCATTTGGTTTAATAAAGCTCGCTTGCACTCCCCTTTATCAGTCTACATTTCTTTGCTTATTGTCTTGAGTCTTGAGCAGATCTGTTCAAGGATGACGTCACTTCCTGGGATTTTGAATAATTGTATGAGTAAATAACCTGCAGTTGAAGGGGTGCTGGCAACTGGGGAAGTTAGGTGCTCAAGGGCACCTCGGTCATGTCTAGCCCTGTGCGGGGATCGAACACGGGACCTTCCGGTCATGAGAGTGGTTCCCTAAACACCAGGTCACGGCTGCCCCATAGGAGTGAACTGTATTATAACAAAAATAACTTTAACATTCAAACAAATACATATTTGATTTATTGTACTAAGATTTGTCAAAGTGTCATTAGTGATGACTTTAATATCAGTTCACAGTCCTGATACTAAAGATGCTCTATTTCTCTTTTCCCAGCACAAACTTTTGTCTGAAAATTGTTCACCACATCATGACTGATCCATTGCCAGGTACTGATGGTTTGAGAATGATATCTGTTCACTCTCCCTGACACCATCCTGCCCCCCCTGCTGTTATACCAGCCGACTCCTGTTCGAGCCTCCATGTCCTGAGCTGCGTCTCTCTAATATCCAGGCTAGAAAAGAGCCGGAGAACTGGGGGGAACTTAGCATGGTTTTTATTAAAAAATGTCAAATATGGTCAGGTGAAAATAATTCACCTCTGTAAATAAGATGAGACGCAGAGGAAGAGCCACTGGGGCACCAAGAGCGAGGCAGCAAAGTGGGTAAAGGATATGGTATTTTATTCTTATTTTACCTGTGGGACAAGAGGACAAGCTCTGGACGAAAAAGTTTTATTCTCTTTGACACTTCTCTCTCTCTCTCTTTCTCTCTTTATATATATATGGTAAGTATGTATACACCAATTAGCATTAAAACCATTAAACCACTGACAGGTGAGATAAATAATGCTGATTATTTTATTTCAGTGGGCAGCAGGTAAACAGTTCTTGAATCTTATGTGCTGGAAGCATGAAAAATGGGAAAGTGAAAGATTTCAAGTGATTTCACAAATGTTGATGGTTAGACAGCTTTGGGCCGTGGGCTTGTGGTATGAGTCCCAGTATACAGTGTTTAATATATACCAAAAGTGGTCCAACGTTGTTAACGTCTTGATGGCAGATACCACATGCCTTGACAGGTCAGAGATGTAGACAATGCAGACAATGAACACCAGACTTCCTGCAGAACACTCCACAGTTATAAGAGCTGGTGAATGAGGTGTGAATGACTAATCCCCAAACTCAGATGAGTGTTCCTCTAACAGTAATCTGGTGTCTCTAGACGTGAGGTGGTGCATTGTTCTGTTAGAAGAGGACAAACTCATCAGAATAAATACAGGACGTCACATATAGCGTTCACCTGTCCGAGACGTCTAGAGGTGTCCCAGGGGTCACGTGTGGAACGCCAGTACCACAGTGAAGTTTTCTTAGATGTCCTGTTTTATTGGGTGTTTTTAATACACACTGGCAGATGATGTGGACATGTGGCATTGCTATGGAGTTTACGTAGTTTCTGGCACTTCAGTGTATATATGTCACCACCTCTCCTTACGGACGACTGACACTGATGCTAAAATAAAAAAAAAAAAAGGATTTGGATCACTTCTAATCACACTCCAGGTATCACTGGATACCGACTTGATGAATTAAACCAGCAAACCGTAAAGCACTACAGATCTGTCCTTGGCCAGTGTATCAGCAGAAACACTGTTATTTTATTACTTATAAATGTGTAATATAAAAAGCCAACATCCTAATGTACACAGCTTCGGCATATATTACTCACTTGTATATACTATAGACAAGCCATAAACAAGCAGTGTGGTTAAGGTTCAGAAGGTCCGGGGTTCAAGCCACAGTACCACCAAGTTATCACTGTTGGGCCCCTGTGCATGGGCCTTAACCCTCTCGGCTCCAGTGCTGCATTATAACGGCTGACCCTGTGCTCTGACCCCAAATGACCCCCACATTTAAGAAGTGTGTAACAGTGTCCATGTAACAAATAAAGCCTGGTCTGGTTCTTGGTGTTTTTCTGCCTTTGCGGCACAGTGCGGCACAGAAGGTTCCAGGTTCAAGTCCAGCAACCAACATGACTCGACTGAAGTGCCTTTAAGCAAGACACCTAACACTCAACCGCTCCTTGGGTGCTGAGGATAAGGGGATGCCTGTCACTTTAGGCATGTGTGCTTACTGCCCCCTAGTGTTCATCAGGGTTACATGGTTACATGCAGAGGTGAATTCCACGGAGCTAGACTTTTATCCTTGGGGTAGCCAGAGGGTGGCCAAAGCTATTTTAGGGGGGCCACAGACTATGACAATGAATATTCAAGAAACACAGGAAGTTTCAACTGAAATCTGTAAATGTTATAATGTAGAGGTGGGGTCACGATTTTAAGGCCTTGAGACTTGCTCGACTTGACTTTGACTTAGTATTCATGACTTCATGAATCATTAAGAACTGCATTTATATATATATATATATATATATATATACACAGTGTATGACAAAAGTAAGTACACCCCTCACATTTCTGCAGATATTTAAGTATATCTTTTCATGGGACAACACTAACAAAATGACACTTTGACACAATGAAAAGTAGTCTGTGTGAAGCTTATATAACAGTGTAAATTTATTCTTCCCTCAAAATAACTCAATATACAGCCATTAATGTCTAAACCACTGGCAACAAAAGTGAGTACACCCCTTAGTGAAAGTTTCTGAAGTGTGAATATTTTGTGTGGCCACCATTATATAAATCTGGCAACCCATCAGCATATAAAGTGAAAGTATGTATTTATATATGCAGTGAATATTTCTTAAAAAAGCAAGTCATTTCGGGTCATCTGTCCCCAGTCTAATTCAAGCCTCAAATCATGAATAAAAAGTCAAAGTCGAATCTTTATCAGTCTTAATCTGATTTTAAGTCCCTAAAATCCTGACTCGACTCTCCGCCTCTGCTGCCGATTACAAAATACAACAGGCTCTTTTCAACAAGACGTGCGGTGCCGTGACATGTCAGTCATCCAGGGTGGCACCAGGGAGGTCTGACCAGATTTCAGGCCCCGTCTTTGGCTCCGCCCATGTCACTTTCACTATATATACATTTTCCTATATAGATCAACGCCATCTTTGTTTGTAGACTTGCATCGTCTGTTGCTGGCTAGTTAAACCCACCCAATCTCAGTCTTTTATTCAGGCTCTTGTAGAGAATGTACACTACATATCGTTTGTAGATTGTAGTGGCTGTAATGTAGGTTTTAGAAGAGTTAAACAACAGGAGTACCTGAAGGAGACCATAAGAAAGAAGATCGCCCATGCTAAGCTGTGGAGCTGATCTGTAAGTGTACACCAAACTCCAGCCACCAGGGCGGCAGCACAGAGCATCAACGGAGCCCGGGATTTCTAGACATGCCTTACACGAACATGCTTTGATTAAAGGAGGACCTCGAAGCGGCAGCCATGAGAACCTGGTAGATGAGCGAATACCAGTGGATTCGACTGGAGAGAACAAAAGTGAGCGTTGGTATTAAAAGTAGTGGTCTCAACAGACAGTATTGAACAGCGTATAATGAAGACTGAGTGAATTACAAGCAGGAGATTAGACTAATCTAAATGACAAGCCCAGAAGTTCATAACCTGACTCTAAAAACTCATTACTCATTATATGTTCACTTAACTTCTGGACTTCATTTTACCAGCTCTGTGTGACCTTTTGTGTATAAATATTCTGTTAGCATTTGGCTTTGGCATTTTTCAATCTTGACCCCAAAGTCCATGTGGCTGATGAACTGCCATGCTGTCATATTACTAAACTATATGACTTGAATTCATTATGAGGATCTTTCTCACGGAGACTTCATTAGCCTGACATATTTGTCAGCAGACGTTCAGTCACATGGCTGGTTCCTACACCATAAGCCCATGCCCACACCCTTAAGTTAGCGACTGGATAGTTCACTTAACGCCAATGTTAGCATCAGCCTCTTGTTGAATGTAAACCTTAACAAGAGGAATTCCAGGCTACGTGAGCAGTGTTGTGAAAGCACCTGAATGTCTCAACACCAGCTCTTACTGACCAAGCAGCAGGTTCGTCCCCACAGACTTCCCCACAGTTCTGTTGGTCCAGAATAAATTCCCTGTGGCTGCACCAACTCACCACACATCCACCGCTCAGACTGAAAGACGAGGTGAAGGTCACGTGATTAGCAGCTTGTTCTGTAAAGAACGACACGCGGGTCTTCACAATCCAGCAAGGAGAAATCCACCCCCTCTGTGGGAGAGACAGGTGAGTGACAGGTGTGATTATTTCTACAGGGACAAGGTGGAAGTTCCACTCCAGCGTCTGCTCAGAAGACGGGACGGCTTCAGGTTTTTATTTATTTATTTATTTATTTATTTATTCTCGTTGAATCGCTCCCTTGTTTGAATAATAAGAACCAGTGACAAATAGTAGTTTGTACACAAGTTGTGTGTACAAACAAATAATTCTCTTATTTATTTACTATTTATTAAACCATTTTTAAATAATTACCATATTTCCTCAAACTGTAAATTTATTTATTGACTTTATTGACATATATGATTAATTTGTCACATACTATTAAAATGATACATTTACATGTTAATTTGATGGTAGATTTATTTATTTTCACGTTGTTTTCTACATAATATTCCGTTGAAGTAATCATTTTTTTTAATATTTTTTTTTTCTCATCTAATTAGATTTCCACACATGATTTGGTTGTTCATTTATTTTCAGCTGGAATAAATGAAATAAAATAAAATAAAATTAAATTAAATTTGTTTGTTTGACAGAAATTTTGGAATTCTCTCAACCGGTCTGACAAGAAAACATAATTTCCTACGTTGATGCTATTTTAAATCGTGTCCTCTTAGATAGAAGGATCATTACAGATTACCTAAAAAAAAGAAAGATATTACAACTCTTCCTGGGTGGCCCAATGGCACAGCATGTCCTGTGGTCCAGGAATCAGTTGTGAATGTGATCCTTCGATCTTGTGTCTGTTTGTGATGACTTTGGTGTGTGCTCTCAGTTCACCAGGTGCTCCATGCACAATTCTCCTGCTTTTCTGAGGTCTGAGTCATGATGGCAGCAGCCCAAGCAAACAGGCCCAGACCTCCCTCGCCCCATCTACCTCTTCTAAACTCTTCTGCAAGGATGCTGAGGCATTTCCAGGAAAGCCAAGAGATATAATTTCTCCAGCACATTGTTTTGGTAAACTGTGATGTTTGGATGACCCCCTCCCCACCACCACCACCACCACCGTTCACTCAGGTTTGATGACGGTGGAGTGGCTGGTTGCCTTATGTCCCAGGGCGCCCTCATGTCTGTGTCACCTTCTGGTTCTCCCTTGTAGTTATGCTGTCTTAGCTAGTCTGCCGGAGTCTCTGCTTGTTTTCTGCACTCCTTGTATTTAGTGACCATTACATAAAGACCATACTTAACTCTCGGGTTTCTCTTCTCATCTTCTATTCTTATGAGCTACACCTGCTACCAGGAGATACCAGCAACCCTGAGACTGGATTCCTCCTGCTCCCCAAACCCTGTGTACACCATAATAGACAGATGTAGAAACTAATGAATTAGATGACAGACTTTAATTCTCTGTCTACCTCCATTTTTATTTATACACACTGTCTGTGTCTGTGTTTCTTCCTTTTGTCATCTCAGGGAGTTTTTATTTTTAGTTTTTAAACATATATTTAACCCTTTTCATTATATTCTGTAAAGGCCTGGGTAGAGGATTTAGTGGATCTACATTACAATTACTATTCTTTTTAAGGCGTAAGGCTAAAGTAACTTTATTCTGATGAAAGATCACACAGTGACACCACGAGAAACCAATTATAAAGATCTACAGTTCACTCTTTTACACATACATCAATCACAAACTAGCTGGAATGAATTCATTCTCAGGGTTAGCGATCATCCCAGACCCGCCTGCTTCATGCTTCCATAGCCTGGGAACAACAATTCTTTATTTCCTGTGAGCTACTTGTACATGCTAATAAGGCGTCACTGACAGCAGGACCTAATCTAATTCATACTGTAATCAGCTTTTTTAACCGCGAGCATCTGTGTAACCAAACCTGCTTTGTTTGTTTGGACTCAAGTCACATTTGCGTGTATGTCCATACTGGTTATTAGTACACCATGGACAGGTCGTCAGTCCTACAATTTACAGTGACAGATCAACCTAACATGCATGTGTTTGGACTGTGGGAGGAAACCGGAACACCCCCCCCCCCTCCCTCCCTCCTGGAGTCTCATCTAACCAACAGGGACATGTGTATGTGTCACCCAGATGAGGATGGGTTCCCGTATGAGTCTGGTTCCTCTCAAAGTAAAAATTTTTATAAATGTATAAACTGTTCTGTTATTTCTGTAAAGCTGCTTTGAGACAATGTCCATTGTCTATAAATAAAACTGAATTGTTGGTTCTAAAAATGTTGCAGGTTTGCTTAATTTTTCCTCATGGTTTGCCAGGTTTCACCAGAAAGTGAAAGTGAGCTGTTTGCCTACTGTGCACACAGAGGAATGTGACACTACCCATCCGTGCAGTGAAACACACACACACACACACACACACACACACACACACACACCAGTGAACACTAGGGGGCA